>JBBJLR010088004.1:0-10442 GCA_037577145.1 Brachypetersius gabonensis | reverse complement strand
ATACAACTTCAGTACCAGCACAGTACAGTTTAGAACCTGATACAACTTCAGTACCGGCACAGTACAGTTTAGAACCTAATACAACTTCAGTACCGGCACAGTACAGATTAGAACCTGATACAACTTCAGTACCAGCACAGTACAGTTTAGAACCTGATACACCTTCAGTACCATCACAGTACAGTTTAGATACAGAAGAGTGGTGTTACTTTAAACAGTGTTTTTTGCTTTGTTATTGCTGCAAAATTTTTTACCATTTTATTTTAGAGAATCTCCCAATTCATGTTTACATTTTTCATTCTTCAACGTGTCTTCAACCATTCAAATTCAAATCACCCATTGGTCATTGATAGGCGGGGCTAAACCGCTGTAGGCTGAATGGGTGGATGTATGTGTGGATGTATTGAACTTTGTCACATCATTAAAACAGCAAATTCAAAAAAGAGCCATTTTCACAGCTTCGTTTAAATATAGAGCTGTAAAGCAGACTGTGAAATTAGGTGCACATGCTCTTTGGGGAATAACTTAATTATGGCATTTTAGAGCACAGTTTATCGAGTTTAACATCTTAAAAATATATAGGCCATGTTTCATGTTGTATTTTTCCCAGTGTGTTAAATATAGCACAGAGACAGTAAGTGTGAGTCAAAATGGGTAGAAGTGGCAGAAGTGCATGGAACTTATTCACACTTCACTGGACGGTATTTTGGGATGGTTTTGCATGATATGGCCTCTTTAACTTAAGGATGTCTACAGACACCCTGAACGAAAGAGAGAGAGAGACAGACAGACAGACAGAGAGAGACACCGTGACCCAGTTCCGACAGTGCGGCAGAGATTCACCAGAGAAGGAACACAGGAACTTGCCATTAACTCAGTGCATAAAACCCCTCGCCCAACCTGTCGCGAGTTAAGAGGCCGAGAGCGGAGTTGCAGTAAACATTCATCAATATGAAATTAAGTTTAACTGGAATTATTGATTTTTCTCTAAACCCTCACTCCTCTCTTTTTGTTGCGTCCAATTTATGTCCACTGGCCCGGCCTTCATATCCCTCATTCTTCCTCCGCTTACTCTTTTCCTCTAACCGCTGTGTTTTAAGAGCCCACAACCTGGACAACCCACTTCTGTTTAGGAAGAAAGATGTAGCAGTTTTATAAAGCTGCCCTGCCATGGACTGGAAGCCTGTCCTGGGAGCTTCACCACTTACTGGGACCAGCTCCAGCCAGCCTAGAACTGTCTGACGAATCTGCAAGATATTTAGAAAGAAGAACAAACACATTGTTCTACAGTAAACAGTGGTGTTCTGTTCAGTATATCAGTGAGTTCCTGTGGAAGTTCAGTATTACTGTAGTTTCATCAGAAACCTGATTTGACTCGATCAGTCCTTCATTAAATTAAATCAGGAGCTGCTGATGGAGTTTCACCTTCCAAATAACGACTGGAGGAACCGAAGAGGAACCTGGAACTGAACCTGTGTTCTCCTCACCAGCTCACACAGCATCAACTACTGCTACACACAGAACTGATCTGATACTTTTACTGCTTTACTGTTAACTTTGATAGAAGAAAGACACTATCACACACGCTGAGAAAAAATAACTTTAAACAATTTGCAATGGGGTCTAAGACTTTTGCACAGTGTTGTTTATAAAGTTTTACAGAAGCACAAAAAGTTCATGTATAAAAACACAACTTGAACAATGAACTTTGAATATTGCCAAATATGGGTGGAGACAAAATTTAAAGCTGGGCAATGATAAAATGTTTTAATCGCAATTAATCACATTGTTTTCTGCGATTAATCACATTGTTATACACAAAATTCAATAATTAATAAAAAAGTAGTGTATTGCACACTTATTTTTAAAGTGCCGCTATATGAACCTTTGGTTTGCAAACACAATAGTTTTTGGTAATGTCACATTTACACAATATTAAAAAGAATTCATTACATTCACTTTACTTGCATTATTATGATAGTGAGAATATAACTATTTGTCACAGATGTTTTTTGTGAGATTAAATACTTAAAGACGTAAAGGTGTGACCTCAGAGGGTTAAACAAATAAGGAGCTTTTTAACAGAAGTGTTCCCCTCCCCAGTCACACAGTTACAGTTCAAATATTTCTGTAAATCTCAACTTAATCATTAATGTAATCGAATATAAAACCAAAGCTATTTGTCACTGAATGGCATTCACATTTTATCTAGTTTATTATAGAAAAACAAGTTCCCCTCAGAGTCCAGAGCATTATAGGAGCTGCAAAGGGGGCCAACTCCTTATGAAAGTCTCTGTATCTGAATGCAGTGTCACTAAAGTCCCTGTTGGTGTAATGATCAGGCGGCCCAATGCATTTCTTCAAAAAAAAATTAGACAAAAGTAATGGGACGCCTGACCCCTGCGAAAACCAACCAAAACTTAGAGCTGCCTGCTGCAGACACACAAAAAACGTAAGTAACTAATGCGTTCATCTTCCCAGAAGTAGTCGTGGCCTACAAGGAAGTCTAATGGTCTCAACCTTGATTCAGGTGGTCTCCAGCTTTTCACATTGAGGTTTTTTCACTGCTCCACCACACCTGATCCACTAATCAGCCCGTTAACACGCCCCCTCTGGGTTGAAGTGGTTTCTTGAAGAAGAGAAAGAGCTTAAACGTGCAGGGCAGGGTGGTCTTCCGGACCAAGGCTGAGAAATACTGGAATATCTTCACCTTATCAGTCTTATTCCTGGAGCTCTACTGCCCTCCAGACTGTGGTGTTTCTATCCGTAACATGGTTTTCTGATTCTGCTCCTGGAAGCCACTGCCCCAGTTATTTAAGAGCTTTCTCTTATTTAGGAAACTAACTTAAACACAGTAAGGGTGTGTTGAGGAGCTGATTAGTTGGATCAGGTGTGTTGAGGAGCTGATTAGTTGGATCAGGTGTGTTGAGGAGCTGATTAGTTGGTTCAGGTGTGTTGAGGAGCTGATTAGTTGGTTCAGGTGTGTTGGAGCGGGACTTGAAAACACTTCTAACAAACCCGGTTCCCCTCAGTAGCTTGTGAACTAGTTCTGTGTTGGAGGTGGTCTTGAGCCCTCCTTCTGGAGATCCACTTTCTAGTACACAAATTAATCTGATCCAGTCAATCAAGGTCTTCAGAAGAACATAATGTGCTGGGACTGGTTCATCAGGTGGTCCACTGGAAGGCTGAGCTCCCAAGACTGATCTAAACAGTTCAGGGTTATTTTTCATCAGCAGGTGTGAACATATACATAGTCTGATGAGATATTTCTCCATGGACCACGAGGCAACATGTATCAACATTAAAACGGTGTTCTCCAGTTCCTGAGGCGCACTGCTCTGCACATATGAGCATTTTCACAGCTTCCAGCACATCTGAGCCAACTAATCAGCTGGTTATGAAGCCCTTAGTGTTTTGAAGTGGGTTTGGTGAAGGGATGACACTAATAGGACCAAGATTGGCAAAAAAAAAAAATTAGACTAAATATTTCACTTCTGATCAAAAAGGCTTGTAAAGGTTTTTAAAGGCCATTGTGTAACATAAAGACCATTTACTATGTTCTTTACATTATATGGAGGTTCTTCAAGCTTTAGTGACACATCTCATTTACAAAAGTGATTCTCAAAATAACAATTGACTTCAAGCAAATATCGATTTAAAAAGATAAATAAATAAAAGGCAAATGTTCTTATATGTACAGAATTCAGCCTTGTCTGAAATAAAATATGTTCCACAAAAGACCAGGGTGCTTAACTATATATGTTCTATACTCATGAAACTGGAAATGTGTGTGTGTGTGTGTGTGTGTACTTGGGAGATTTTGTGGCAAATCAACATTGATTCAAACACATGGTGCTGTCAGAGAAACAGGTTCACATACAAATGGGAGTCGTCAGAACCTCACTGATGATCCACCAGCTGAAACTGATGTTCTAATCAAAGTCACACTGTAATCTTTACCTCATCCACCACTGATCTTATCCAGAGTTAATAAAGTAGCTGTTCTGTTCAGTCCGTCCAAGCTCTGTCAACAAGAAGCCAAAGGCCCAACCAGAGCACCAAACTTCAAAGCAGCACCTACAAACCTGATAACTGCAGGTGGTTCAAATCCACAGTCCATAAAAATGTCCTTCAGAATAAAAAAAAATTCTTCTGATTCTGAGTCCCTTACTCTTGATATTGTTGCTCTTACTTTAAACTAGAATTACTTAAGATCTTTTTTGCCCAAGATGGGTTCCATTGCTGCAAATACTACCAAAGGTGCCAATCGTCAAGACAAACCCCCCAAAAAAAAGCTTGAGCTGTGTGTGAGACTAGGTGGTGTAGTGGTAAAGTCCTCGCCTCTAATACAGGAGGGTCTTGGTTCAAATCTTGCCTAACACACATAAAGATGCTTGAAGAAATAATCTTTTTAAAGACAGGTAAACCCAACAAACTTAAAACACTAGAACCAAAGAAACTAGTTCTTTCTGTTCGTTCCTACTGTCTCAAAAGTTCGACGCCGTTTTTTCCAGAGTAAAACCCCCTGCTGTCTCTGGTTTCAGGCTCTATAACCCCAGCAGGTCATCGCTCAGGAGCCCGGGGGGGGCCGACGCAAATGTTTCCCCCCCCTTGTTCGGTTTTGGTGTTTGTGGAGACCCCTGCCCAGGACTCGAACCCATGACCTCTGAATCTTGGAGGCATCGCTCTTACCACTGAGCCACAGGATCCCACAACTGCTCTGTCTTTTTTTACACATTTGACTTTCAGACGAGGACTGATGTTCAAGACATAAAGCTAAAGACTGAGATTAGAACCCACAATCTCCTGATCATAGAACCAGTGCTCTTACCACTGAGCCACAAGATCCCACAACTGCTGTGCCTTTTTTTAGACATTTGACTTTCAGATGAGGGCTGATGGTCCAGACATAAAGCTAAAGACTGAGATTAGAACTCACAACTGCTTGGTCTGGGAGGTAGGGCTCTTACCACTGAGCCACGGTATCCAACTGCTTTTAAGCTTAGAACCCACAACTGCTTGGTTTGGGAGGCAGCGCTCTTACCACTGCACCACAGGACCCCACCGTGTTTAAGCTTTTTTTTTTTTTGGACATTTCACTTTCAGACGAGGTTTAATGGTCAAGACATAAAGCTAAAGACAGAGATTAGAACCCACAACTGCAGGGTTTGGGAGGCAGTGCTCTTACCGCTGAGCCACAGAACCTCAGAGCTAGCATGCTTTTTTTTTTATTATTTGAGTTTTAGATGAGGTCTGCTGTTTAAGACATAAAGCTAAAGGCTCTGATTCAAACCCACATCTTCCTGCTCTCTTACCACTGAGCCACAAGATATCACAGCTGTCATAACTTTGTTTTTCACTTTCATATTAAATGTGACATACAAGATGTAAAACTCAGACCTTATCCCATGGCTTTCTAGACTCGAGTGTACAGTTTAAACCACTGCACTATAGAGCCAGGACAGAAGTGCTACTTATTTTTGGACATTTGACTTTCAGATGAAGTGTGACAAACAAGCTATTGATTAGATCTTACAACCTTCTAGTCTTGAGATCACAACTAAAGGCAATGAGCAATTGGGCGTGACAAGTGGTCTAACTTATTTAAAAAAATACTGTATGACTTTCAGATGAAGTGTGATGTGCAAGACATAAAGATAACACCTCAGATTTGATCCCACAACCTTCTGTTTTTGAGACAGTGGCTCAAACTGTGAGCCTGAGCCAGAGCCAGGCCAGAAGCTCAGCTCATTTTTGGGATATTTGACTTTCAGATGAAGCGCGACATGCAAGACTTAAAACTAACGACTTGGTTTTGATCCCATGACTTCATGTTTCTGAAGTCAGTGCTTAAACAAGCGAGCTACACGGCCTGACAGGCTCCCATTCTTACTCTTCCATGTATCTTTCAGATTCCTAAATCTTCTCAGCCTGAAGACTGTATGAGATTGAAATGAACAAATATAAAGATGTCATTGAAGTGAGCGAATGGCCCAATGATAACCTTCCCTTAAGGCAGGAAGACTGCAAGCCCATGACCTTCTGGCTTTCAAAACAATCTATGGTTCAATCCAAGCCCAATTGCAGGGGTGCCACAAAGGCTTTACCGACTCACTGATGAGTTTAATCAGGTTTGGTTTATGAGGTTCAAACTTACATGGACAAATTAATCTTACCGATAAATTGCATAAATCCATTACATCTCAGTTAAAAGAGTCTTTGGGATATTACATCAGTGAGGTGTAGCTATGATGTTTACATAAAAAGGCTCCAACCAGTTTGCAATGAGTCGATTGCCACCATCTTTCCTTATTTTACACACAAACCTGCAGTGGAGGTTCTACAGCTAACACGAGTCTCTAATAGCTCGTACACTGCTGAAAAATCATCAGACTCATTTGAATAAGTGGAAACATCCCTGATTTTTGCAGATTTTAAACGTTATTCTGCTTAGTTTATATGCAGTAGCACTAGCACTTGACTGCAGGTCCCTGGGTCTACGTAACTGAGAAAAAATTATGTTATGAACTGAGACAATATACCTTAAAAAGTCCAATACTGTACATACACACAGGCACTAGGTGGACCTGGTTTTAATGTCTGATTAACACACACATAAAGGAAAGGAAAGTGGCCCCTTATAGTCCTGCGTGGACACACCACAGCACACAGTGTGAAATTCTTTCTCTGCATTTAACCCATTTAACCCATTCACCAAGTGAACCAGGGGGCTGCCACAAACAGGGGGCGTCGGGGAGCACTGTGTGGGGACAGTACCTTTCTCATGGGAACCTCAGCAGTCTTGAGGTGCAAAACTTTTCAAATAAAAGGATTTTTTTAAAAAACTTGTAATAAAATAATTGTCGGCTTTAAGTAAATAATGCATTAACACATGCATTAACCTTCCCTAATAAAATGATATACATATATCAAAAAGACGACTCTTAAGTATTTTTATTATTATTACACTTGTTTTTAGCACCACTTCTCCCCTGAGGTTGTTAGAGATACTCGCATTGTTCCAACTTTGACTCTTGCTTTATACGCCCCCTTTTCAAACATTGATCAGGAGCTGAGTATTGATCAGTTTAAGTTTGGAATTTTTGGGCAAGTCACCTTGAGAATGAATACAGAGAGAGAGGAATGTTCCAGCAATGTGACGTCACCTCACCAAGGAAACCAAACGTGGGCTCTCACACTGGTTTTGTGTGAATATCTGCCTGTAAAAATGCCTTTACATCACTAAAGCACAGGTCAGGCTATGAAAAGACAGACATGTGTCACTGTTTATGAGAATAATTCGCCTCCAGAGGCTTGTTTTAAGCCCTGAGGCTGCTAGTAGTTAGACAACAAGCTGCTAGCCAGCTCAGTTAGCTGATTATAGTCATTTTTATTTGTGAACCCACAGAGGTTTAGCCCGGGCCAGTCACACAGAGGCTGTAAGGAGTGTCTCAGACGGGACAGCCAGGCCAAACAGAGATTCTTTATGTAGGTACAGTAACAAAGACAGCCTGATAGAAGGGGTTGACATAAGTTGTAAGCCAGCCCACACAGACGTAAGTGGTACGCAAATGTGCACCAAGTTTGTCTTCACAGCACAAATGCGTAAATAATTTGTGACTTCACACAGAGCGCACCCCCCACCCCGAACAACGCCGAGACATAGATCCCGGCACGCATACCCGCCCCCCCCCCCCAAGCCCGGTGCGACAACCCCCCCTGACGAACCACGCAGAGACACAGACATCTGCATGCACCCCTCCTCCAACCATCACCACCCCCCCGGCCATGTACCAGTTAATTCATGTAGGTACTCATTAGAATACTACAGCAAAAAAATGATGTCAACCTCTGCTGATAGATTTGGAGATGGTGCAGGACGGGTCCGTATAAGTGAATTATAACTGTTTTTAGAACATAAAACCACATCATAAGAGAACCGTATGGGGATAATAAAAGAAAACAAGGAAAATGTAGGATATGAACCCTTTAAGGTTGTTTCTAGTCTCTGGAGACACGCACACACCCACACAGTGTTGGAACAGATATTGTTTTAAACAGCAGACATGTTCAGATGGCCTCTACCCTTTAGCCCTGCGTCTCTATGCTTATCAAACTGAAACGAGAGAGAGAGAGAGAGAGATGAGGCTGGCTGTCAGAGGACACTCGGAGATGTCTTGTCACATCTCATCTTGTCTTATCTCCTTATGTGTGTGTGTGTGTGTGTGTGGGCATGTGTGCTCTTGCCTGCATGAATGACTTTGTGTGTGCAGTGTGTTCAGCGCTGCGGAATCTCAAGACAGTTAAAGGGCCAATATCCCACTTACGATGTTCCACTTTTGATGTTTGTGTGCTTTTTTGTACCAAAATGTAATTCTACATGACCTCTCCTAACGCTCAGGCTGATTTTGTTACTGTGCCTTTAAGACCACGGAAATGAGCTCTGTTCTGATTGGCTGCCCTGTAATGTACCTTGGTTATAGAAAAGCAGTCTGAACTGAAACACTCCTTATAACTTTAACAGTCAAAACAAGCTGTTTTTGCAGCTTAATTTACATAAAAGGATATATGGACTATGAAGGCAATTGTGTTACACACAGCGTCAAACTGTAAAAAATAATGATCTGGACTGAGTTAAGTGAGGGGGATCATTGTAAAATGGTTAAGGTGTAAACAGAGAGGTTCGGTTGGGTTTCGTTGTGAAGGGCTCCAGTGGGCTCCTCACAGAAAGTTCTTCCATCAGATGGTTCTGGTTTGGCCACCTGACGCCTGAGAAGATTTTGGTCCTAAAACTAAATCCATTCATGGTGGAAGGATACATGCAGAGCATTAAATAGTAAAATAGTCCCCAAAGAAAAGAGATTTAGTTCAGATTCACTATTTTACATCATCAACATCCATATAAACACCCAGAGACATTTGGAGCTCCACTGGGGGGACAGAGAGTAAAACAGCTGGATTTGTGTTGGAGACTTTTACCTCCACTGTACAGAAATCAGAGTCTCCACAGTGAACTGTTTCCGAAAATACACTCTGGATGACGTCAAACACTAAATAGAATTTTTCTTTATCTTTAAATGATGTGTGAGTAAACAGGCATAATAGAAAAGAGAGAGAGAGAGAGAGAGAGAGAGAGAGAGAACATTCTTGGTGGTCTGACAGATTTGTGTGCACATTTTGATAGAGGTCAGCATTCATCTATGATTTGGGGTTTTGTGTGTGTGTGTGTGTGTGTGTGTGTGTGTGTGTGTGTGTGTGTGTGTGTGTGTGTGTGCACGTGCTTGTGTTTATATGTCACACAGTGCTGGAGGGCGTGATGACCTCACCGCCAGTGACTTATGAAAGAAACAGGCCCGTATCCCTTCCTCTCTCTGTCTTTCTGCATCTCCACTTTTTTCTCCTCAGAAAAGAGAGGAGAGAGGGGAGAAAAAGACAGAAAGTAGAGAGACAGAGAGATAGAGAAAGAGATGAGAAAAAAAAAGAAAGAGAGAGGAGAAAGAGTAACAAGAGAGAAAGAGGAAAGAGAAAGATGGTGGGAAAGAGGAGAGAGAGAGAGAGAGAGAGAGAGAGAGAGAGGAAATAAAGGAGAAAAAAGGGGAGAGTATGAGATGAAATAGACAAAATTATTCTTCTCATTCTTTTTTTAATCTTCTCTTGCACCACTGCGCCTCCCCGACATCATTTAGGTGATCCTTTTTTGCAATTGTCTGCCGTCTCGAACACACACACACACACACACACACACTGTAACCTCAATCTTGAGGAAAAAAGTGCTTAACAAAACAAGAGGAGCTAAACTGATGCTTCAGATTTTTCCTTCCTTCTGTTCAATTAAACATGCTGCCATCTGCCGCCTCGCTGCCTCGCCGTTAGTTAAAGTTCCGCTGAAATATTAACATGCTTTTGTTTAAAAAACTTAAATAAAACCCATCGAAACGCAGCAGTATCCCGGCAGCCTCCTTAACGAGTGCCTTCACACGCGTTAATGACAGGAGGTTTGGGAATGATCCAGGAATGATTAGGGAATGATTCTGGAATGATCCAGGAATTGTTGGGTTCTCCATCCAGCGCTTTCAGGATAATCTGGAGTGGAATTTGGAATCTAATATCATGACCTGAGTTCACTAATGCCCTTGTGACTGAAAGCAAATGAATGCTCACAGAAATGTTCCAACATTCACCATTCCCAGAAGGGTAGAGGCCATTTCTGCAGAAAAAGAATATTCCCTAATCATTCCCAGATCATTCCTTAATCATTCCCTAATCTGATAAACTGTGTGGATGTGAGTGTAAGAGGCTGTGTGTGTGTGTGTGTGTGTGTGTGAAGTGGCACTGTGTCAGTGTGTTTAAGCTGCATTGACACCATGGCTGTGTGTGTGTGTGTGTGTGTGTGTGTGTGTGTGTGTGTGTGTGTGTGTGTGTGTGTGTGTGTGTGTGCGTGT
>JBBJLR010087964.1:0-10443 GCA_037577145.1 Brachypetersius gabonensis | reverse complement strand
AGACAGGACACCCCGAAATGAGACAGGACACGTCTAAAGAAGACATGACACCCCTAACCGAGACAGGACACCCCAAAAGGAGACATGATACCCCTAAAGGAAACAGGACACCCCTAAAGAGACAGGACACCACTAAACGAGACAGGACACCCCTAAAGGAGACAGGACACCCCTAAAGGAGACAGGACACCCCTAAACGAGACAGGACACCCCTAAAGGAGACAGGACACGTCTAAAGAAGACAGGACACCCCTAAACGAGACAGGACACCGCTAAACGAGACAAGACACCAGTAAATGAGACAGGACATCCCTAAACGAGACAGGACACCCCTAAACGAGACAAGACACCTCTAAATGAGACAGGACACCCCTAAACGAGACAGGACACCCCGAAGGGAGACAGGATACCCCTAAAGGAAACAGGACACCCCGAAAGAGACAGGACACCACTAAACGAGACAGGACACCCCTAAACGAGACAGGACACCCCTAAAGGAGACAGAACACTACTAAACGAGACAGGACACC
Organism: Brachypetersius gabonensis; assembly: GCA_037577145.1. NCBI lineage: Eukaryota > Metazoa > Chordata > Actinopteri > Characiformes > Alestidae > Brachypetersius > Brachypetersius gabonensis. The sequence goes on along the minus strand of JBBJLR010087964.1, from coordinate 9,913 downwards.
CCTAAACGAGACAGGACACCCCTAAATGAGACAGAACACTACTAAACGAGACAGGACAACCCTAAAGGAGACAGAACAATACTAAACAAGACAGGACACCCCTAAACGAGACAGGACACCACTAAACGAGACAGGACACCAGTAAATGAGACAGGACATCCCTAAACGAGACAGGACACCCCTAAACGAGACAGGACACCCCAAAAGGAGACAGGATACCACTAAACGAGACAGGAAACCCCTAAATGAGACGGGACACCACTAAACGAGACAGGACACCCCAAAAGGAGACAGGATACCACTAAACGAGACAGGAAACCCCTAATTGAGACGGGACACCACTAAACGAGATACCACTAAATGAGACAGGACACCCCTAAATGAGACAGGACACCCCTAAACGAGATACCACTAAATGAGACAGGACACCCCTAAATGAGACAGGACAGGACAATGTTAAGTGCAAATGACAGTGGCTACACTGAGGAAGAGTACAATATTTGACCAGTACTGTAGTTTAGCAGCAGAGATGTGCAAGAAAAAGCAGGACATCAATAAATAAATATGTGCAATTTAAAACGGCAATTTAAAATGGCCATAAATATGATTGTTTATTATGCTGCTACAAACCGCACAGAGAAAGAGAGTCATGTGTTTTTACAGAATGTGTGATATGAAAAAAGTATTTTGACTGGTTATTAAAGTTTGGTTAAGGAGACTTATGGCCTGAGGGAAGAAACTGTGTGTGATTTGAAAGGAAAGTTGTCTGGTCACTATGGAGCCACTTCAGTTTGTCCTTGATTACCTTGATTTTGACCTTAATTTCCAGGACAAGTGTGCAGAGTAATGCTGATTAAGGGGCAAAACTACTGACTTTTTTAAAAGTTGCCCCCTAAATAATAGAAGCTACTGAATAAATTCTGTGTGTTTAAGATTAAGGGGTTCCACACTCATGCCTTAAATCTAATTTTAAGTTAAAATTAAGGGTTCGGTTTCAGAAATGAATGGCCACTTAATTCAGATGAAGGGGGTTTGGTGTATTTTCAGGGGTAAATTAAAGCAGGGTTCAGCACATTTGAAATACAATTTGTTCCGTAGCAGATCTTGCATGGTACAAGGTCATTTATCATGAAGCCCTTATTCAGTCTATGTCAGACTTAAGGAGCGAAATTATTCCTGTCTGTTCGAAGAGCTCCGTGGGGTGCTGTTCCTATCAAGGCCTTGAAAGTGCCGTGAGACTTGTGGTTGGATAAGACCTCACTCTGTAACAGCAGTGATGAGGGAGTGTGGCATCAAAACTCCGCACAATCCAGGATAACTGGAGTTATAAGATATAAAGGATGCCTTAACAAAGCACATAATATGCAAACAATTAAAGATGTTCTGGGATTCATACTTTTTTGTGTTTTCAGATTTGTGTCTAATTTAAAGTTAGTTTTTATAATTATTTTTATAATCTTTATAATTACAGATTATTTTTATAATGCTTGCACAGGATCGGGATAAATTTCACTGCGTGTTGTACTTGTGTAACTATGCATGTGACAAATAAAGAGTCTTGAATCTTGGTCACAAATTGATCCTTAGATGGTCAATCATTATCACAAATGACTTGTTCTCAAGTGGCATGAATATTAAAGTGTGTATGGAAAGGGTGAGTCTTAATGCTGGCTGGTAGCAATGGACAGGTAGGGTGACCACACCCAAAAATATAGTTCTTTTTAAGACGAGATGATGTAGAACCTCACTCTGGAGGTTCTGGACCATCGATTGGTTCTGGATACCTGCATCATTTAATCAGTTATTAGGATATCTTGAACTTTAGAGACCACCAGTTAAAATGTGGGGAGGTCCTGGACCACCATCTGCTTCCCATACAGTTTAGCTATCTTCTTAATTTGGCTCCTTTCAGGTCGAGATGACAGAGAACCTCACTCTTGAGGTTCTGGATCACCATCTGGTTCCCATTCATTCTAGCTATCTTCATAGTTTAGTTCATTTCAAGTTCAGATGGTGGAGAACCTCACTCTTGAGGTTCTGGACCACCATCCGATTCCAATTTGCTCTGGATTTCTTCATCATGTGGTTCCATTCAGGACAAGATGATGGGAAACCTCATTCTGGAAGTTCTGGACCTCCAATTGGTTCTGGATATCTTCATTATTTGGTCTGTTTTGAGGATAACTAGAACTTTAGGGACCACCAGGAGTTGAAATGGGGGGAGGTTCTGTTCCACCACCTGGTTCCCATTCATTCTAGCTATCTTCATAGTTTAGTTTCTTTCAAGTTCAGATGGTGGAGAACTCTTGAGGTTTTGGACCACCATCTGGTTCCAGTTTGTTTTAGATATCTTCCTCATGTGATTCCTTTTAGGCCAAGAGGATGGGAAACCTCATTCTTCAAGTTCTGGACCCTTCTGGATATTGTAGATATGTAAACAATGTAAATCACTGATACATGCAAAAGGTAAATATTTGTTAACACATATAATTTACTATTTTAAAAGTGATAAAAATATGGCATGTGTAGAACTGAATATCCTTATAAGATCCTACAAGTCGCTGGAGTCCAAACAATGTTGTAACTGTTTGTACTCTAGTTTTTGTTGTAGATCTTCTACCTCCTTTATAATCTCCTCATTCTTACATTTACATTCAATAGATGCGCTTCTACAGAGCATGGGTGCTTTGTAGTCCACAAGATAACACGCCCCTCATACCAGTTAAATTAAGAACTAGAAAAGATTCTGAGATCCGGTTAGATCTCCACCAGGGTCCTGTCAGATCACACACACAGAAGAAAAGTTGTTTATGACATAAACATGTAGATGTTCCTCCTCAGGACTCAGTGGAAAGGAGAGTCTTTGGGCTCTGTTGGAAGACTGTGAGGGTCTCAGCAGTTCTGATGTTCAGGGGATGCTTTGGTGCCAAATCTGAAAAAATTCTTAATGCTGGTTTTGACCTTTGAGAGGAGGGGCTCAAGTCGGGCTGCGTTTGAGCGCGAGCTCTGATCAGTGCTGATAGATAAGATGAAGCCGGACCATTGTTTGACTCATTTTGGGGTTTATTCTAATGGAGAACCACAGGAACCCAGTGAGGAGTTTGGGGTAGTGGAGTGGTGCATGAGAATGTTGGTGTGTTGAAGACCAGACATTCTTAATCTGGTGGTCTTCAGAGGAAGGCCAGCCAGGAGCGAGTAATAGTTTCTGAGTGGCTTCAAGGCTGAGGAATGGACGAATATCTTTGTTCACATCAGTGATGAGTTTGTTTTGGATCGGTGTGACTGCAGCTGATTTGAAGGTCTTTAGAACATGGGCTGTTTCCAGGGAGACCGTTATTATACGAGTAATATAAGAAAAAAAAAAGAGGGAGTGATCAGAAAGTGTGGGATGAAGTGGTACAATGTCCGGAGCTGAAGAACATCAGTGGAAAGAGGGAGTGAAGCAGGTAAGTGGAAGGTTGAGAGATGGACAGAGGGGTGGTGACAGCAGGGAAGGTTCATCGGATCAATTTTTCCATCAAAAAAGGAGGCAATGTCCTTGGAGGAGAGGGATGAAGGTGCAGCAGGAGGTTCTGAGAAGTGAAACAATTGTAGCAAAGGTTTAGAGGCTGATTCTTGTAGCTTTGAAGAAGCAGCAGAGGTAAACTTAGACGTGAGTGATATGAGAGAAGATCAACGTTAAGATGCTTTTTCCAACATCTGCATTCACTTCAAAACACAATGTACTTAAAATGTTGTTGAACCCTGCCTTAATTCCCCCCTGAAAATACACCAAACCCCTTATTCATTTGTGAACTGACCCCTTGATTTTACCTTAAAAGTGGATTTAAGCCATGAGTGTGAAACCCCTTCATCTGAAACACAAGCGAATAATTCAGGAGGTTCTATTATTTAAGGGGCAAATTAGAAAAAAGTAAGAGGAAAATTCAGTAGTTTCACCCCTTAATCAGCCTTTTCTGGAAATTAAGGCAATTTTAAGGGGTAAAATTGAGGGGTTTGGTTTTGTAGTGATTTACAGTGTATGTCAAATAGACATGGTAAAGGATGTAATATTTGTGTTTGAGTAAGAATTCACAGAGACACGGAGCCAAAGTACGTTCTGTTTTCTGAACACGCCATCCACCGCTACAGATGCACGCAAGACCCCCTAAATGGTTCTACCGTATACACTCTAACAGAGGAATCAACATTACGGTATTGAAGTTCTATCATCTACTACACTCCTCCCCCTCTAGATTATAACTTCTAGCAACACAACTAAACAATTGTGTTCTTACTAGTCCTGTAGACGTCCTATGCAGTGCTCAAATTAAACCTCCTTAACATAAGAATAAGCCTTATCACTGACATACCTCATCAACATAAGGATAAACATTCTAAATGTCCTACTGAATTGTTACTTATCTCTATATTATTAATTAAAGGTTGAGTCTTTTTGGTGCTGTTCGCTGTCTTTCAGGATAGCGACGTGGTGGTTGAACTTCCTGAGAAGGAACAGCAGGGGCCTTTATTTGTTCCGTGCTTTCTGCTTGTTCCTCGCAGCCCTCTGGGTACTCCAAGAAATCTTCATCCTCTCTTCTGGTTGGCCATCTTGAAGCATTTGATGCACGCAGGTGATCCACATGCACTTTGACTTGACGATGACCAACTTGTACGTCGTACGTCAGAGGTCCTCTTCGTTGCAGAATCTTTCCTGGAATCCAGAGTTTCTTTGGATGTCTGAAATCTCGAACTAACACCCTCTCTCCCAGATCAAATGTCCTTTGGCAGGCCATAAGATGCAAAGAGGCTCCTGAGAAGCTGTGCAGTGAGCAGGCAGTACTTCTAGCCACTTTGAGAAGACATCTACTACCAGTAGGTAGTGCTGTTTATTGATTTCAGCGAAATCAATATGTATTCTTTCCCAAGGTGATGTGGCCCATGACCAAGAATGAAGGGGTGCTGCTGCAGGCCGGTTCAAGGTGGTCTCACATGCAGCACACTGACCTACGTAGCATTCGGTCTCTTGATCTAGTCCAGGCCACCACAGAAAACGTCTGGCTAATGCCTTCATCCGTGTTGTTCCTGGGTGTCCCTCATGTAAATCTGACAAGAGTCTCTGTCTGAACTTTGGTGGTATGATAACCCTTGACCCCCAGAAAACACATCCCTGGTCTAGATAACTCAGCCTTCCTCACAGAGAATGGCTTTAAGTCTGGATTAGGTACAAACTTTGGTCATCCTGACAATGTCAGATCAAGGACCTTTGCAAGGGTCGGGTCATGTCTCGTCTCTCCTGCAATGTCCTTTGCTGAGACAGGCAGCTCATCAGCCTGTGCCACACAGAATACTGCACCATCATCAGTACTTCCAGCCGTGTTGTTCTTGCATGGGAGACGTGATAATGCATCTGCATTGGCATGGTCACTGGATCTTCTGTACTGGATGTCATAATCATACGCCGGCAAGATTAAGGCCCAGCATTGCATGCGAAGAGCAGCAAGAGTTGGCACTGCTGATTTGGGGCCAAGATTTGTCAACAGTGGTTTGTGGTCTGTCAACAACACAAACTTTCTTCCATACAGGTACTTATGGAACTTTTTGACACCACATATTATGCTCAATGCTTCTTTTTCAATTTGAGCATAATTTCGCTCACTTGATGAGAGAGTCCTTGATATGAAAGCAATTGGTTGCTCTTCACCTGATGGTAGTACGTGAGAAATTACTGCTCCAACACCATAAGGACTGGCATCACAGTCTTAGAGGCTTCCCTGAATCATAGTATGCCAGGCACTTACTGTTTAGGAGATGCTGCTTGCATGCTTTAAATGTGTCTTCACATTGTGAAGACCTCCTCCATGGTGTGTCAGCTTGAAGCAGCTGGTGAAGTGGGTGCAGTAATGTGGACAAGTTTGCCATAAACTTCCCATAGTAGTTAAGTAATCCCAAAAAGGATCTTAGCTCTGTAATGTCCTGTGGTGCTGGTGCATTTACTATGGCATCCACTTTGCTTGCTGTTGGGTGCAGCCCTTGTGCATCTATCTTGAATCCTAGATACTCAACAGAGTCCTGGAAGAATGCATATTTTTATTGGTTTATTCTCACACCATACCTTTCCAGTCTTGTCATGACTTCATCTAATATTTCCAGGTGTTGTTCCTTAGTAGGTGCTGACACAAGTACATCATCCATAAAGCACACAACTTTCTCCATTCCATGAAGTATTTGGTCCATTTTGTGTTGAAACACTGCTGGAGCTGTAGAAACCCCATATGCCAGACGATGGTATCTGAAGAGACCTTTGTGTGTACTTATGGTAAGGTACTGCTCTGATTCTGGATCCAGCTGCAGTTGTTGATAGACAAATGACAAGTCGATCTTACTGAAAACAGTCCCGGCAGCCAGAGTAGCAAACAAATCCTCAGCATTTAGAAGAGGATATTCCTCAGGGAGTATGCATCGGTTCACAGTCACTTTATCGCACAATCTCACTGCCTTATCTCTTTTTGGCACAACAACAATAGACGCGGCCCAATCACTCCGTTCCACTTGCGTAATGATGCCATTCTTCTGTAAGTGTTCAAGCTCTTTGTCTACGGCTTCCCTCAATGCATAAGGTACAGGTCGTGGCTTGTGGAAGATCGGCTTGGCATCACTCTGCACTCTGATCTTTGCGTGGAAATCTTTGGACTCCCATAGCCTTCTTTGAATAGCTCTTTGTGCTTTCCCAGGATCATTGGCAGTGTAAGCGGTTAATTTTTGTTGTAGTTTTGCAGATTGAAGATTCCTCCGCAGTTCAGCTTCCTAATTTTCAGTCAATTTCTTTCTAGTAATGGTGGCTTCAGTGCATCCAGTGCATCACGCTTACAGTCATCTGAGTCATCAGTTCCTCCACTAGCCATCACTAGTTGAGCCTTGACAGTGTGCTTTGCTTTCTTGCAGGCTCTTTTTAGATGTCCAACCTTTCCACATCCATGACATGTTCCAGTGCGGTAGTAGCATTCATTTGGCTGGTGAGTGTCTTTGCCACACCTGTAGCATTTTGGCTTTTTCTGTGTAATGTAGCGCTGTTTAGTTCTTGAACCAACAGGCCAGTTGTGACGTGAATGGTCACTTTTCTTGTTACTCCATTTGTCACCGGACGTGTTGGAGTCTTTACAAGTCAGCTCAAGAGCAAGTGCAATATCACAGGCCTTTTTGAAGGTAAGGTCTTTTTCTGATAATAGCCGCTTGTGATATCCCTCCCCTGAGAGACCACAGACAAACTGATCCCTGAGCGCATCATTCAAAAACTGTCCAAACTCACAAGTGCTTGCCTTTTGTAAAATCTGAAACGCTCTGCAATTAAAATAGGCTTTGGCTTAAAATGCAGAGACAGGGCACGAGTGATATTTTCGTAGGATGCGTCAGAAACTTTCTGTAGTGCGATAAAATTTTTTAAAAGGCCATATTCTGTGGCACCCAAGACACTCAGAAACACATCGGCCTTCTTTGCTGCCTCAAAGTCATTGGCAGACAGCCATCTTTCAAATCGCTCCAAATGAGAGTCAAAGTCCTCTTTCTTACAATCAAATTCCGGCACTCTTCCTATCACTCTTCCTCTTCCTATCAAGTTTTTAACTGGCTCTGTAAATCTACATTTTTTTTTTTATTTCTCCAACTTGCCTGATTGTTCATCCGTTCTACCCTTATTGACAACAATAGCTTAGACGCCAGCACTTTCAGTTTCTTTAAAACTCGGTAATAGACAAACTACAGCATATAAGGTGTTTCAATTAGCCGAAACCATCATGATCTCCTATTGGCGCAGGTTCATTCACTTTGATACCTCGTCGCCACTGTAATATTTGTGTATGAGTAAGAATTCACGGAGACACGGAGCCAAAGTACGTTCTGTTTACTGAATACGCCATCCACCGCTACAGATGCACGCAAGACCCCCTAAATGGTTCTACCGTATACACGCTAACAGAGGAACCAACATTACGGTATTGAAGTTCTATCATCTGCTACAAAGGTTGTGAGCTGGGTGTCACCCTAGAACAGTGGTTCTCAGTGATGTACCCCCTAAACAGCGCAAAGCATTTTTGGTTGAAAAAAAGACATAAAACACAAACCTGTGCCATTTATTAAACTCTTCAGCAAAAAAAACCATCAGCAAAACATTTTGTCATCAGAGCAGTAGGTGATGTTTTCAATATTCAACTACAATGTCACCCATAATAATAACAAAGAAAATCGCTGAATGAAAAGGTGTGTCTAAACTTTTGACTGGTAGTGTACTTCTGGAGAGATGAGGAGGATTTAACCAAAATGACTGAGTGCAGGAGTGGCTCTGGTGAACACCAAAGCTGTGCACTCGTTCACTATATAGGGCACTATGTAGTGAGTCAGCCATTTTGAGTCAGCCATTTTTTCACCCACTAGTTAGTGCACTATAAAATCATCGAGTGACATCCAGACTCTGCAGACTACATTAATACACATATACCATCATGCACTGCGGGTTTCTTTTACCGTGCCCTACATAGTGAATGAGTGCACATTTCGGACACTGCACACTACTTTTATCACGCAAAGTGGGGCTTCAAACGGAGGAGATTCCGTCACACTTGCACTTTTTTCTCTCCTTTCTCTGCAGAGGACAGTATTATTCGGGGCTGGGCTGGGACAAAAAAATCATCATTTTGAGCCGAGGTCCTGGGGAGGGTGTGGGACGTGATCCGGGCCGGCAGACGGGATTCCGTACCTGCCCAAAATGACATGGACGGCCCAAAATTGACATCGGCAGATGGGCATTTGCCCGGTTGGCTGATGTGAAGAATCCCGTCTGCCAGCCTGGATCGCGTACCACAGCCCGCACACCAGACCCCGCCCCCGCACATGAGATCCTGCCTCCTGTGCGGGTGTGTCTGAAAGAGAGAGACAAGACGTGTGTTTATGCGACAGAGATATATTGCCAAGATCCGGCGTACTATGTAAGCAACAGCTAGTAAAAACGTAACACCCCGAGTGTCTGAAATTAACTAAACGTCACCTCCCCTTGTTCACTAGTTAGCCCTCTATATAGCAAACACTATATAGAGAACGAGTGAACAAGTGAACAAGTGCACTTTTCGGCCACAGCTCAAGATTTCACTTCCATTTTGGGTTGGAAAAGACCTACTTAGCACTAAATCCAGAGCTGCAGCTTCGGGGACTAAACAATGATAATGCTCAGTCAGCTTTACACTACAATCTTTCTACATGTTGGACTTAGTGGGCGAGTGTCTCTCGCTGCTCCTTTTCAGCTAAATTTGTTTAAAACGGTTCCACTTAAATAAGGTTGGAGCAGAATGTTTTTCTAGACATCCCCTCTGTTTCCTCTAGAAAATTATCACTGGTGAAATGGATATGACTTTAGTGTGTTTATTGATTTGTTTTGAAGTTTTTTCCTCTCTGTGTTTTCTCTCATTTCCTCTTCCAGCAGAAATGCATGGACAATTACAGTGGAGGTAAACCAGTTTGAACCGAGTGGGACAGGACAATGATTTGAAGCAGTGCTGTAAACTTTCTCATAAACTGTAATTGTATATTCACAGCTCTTTAGTGGCCTTTGTTTTCATTTTATAGACGTGCGGCTGACCGCCTCCCAACCTGGAAGCCGGTCTGTCTGAAGGAAACACATCACAGGCCTGACATGTACAGAGTCTAATCTAAGGAGTAAAAAGAGATTGGAGGTGAACATAAAAAAAAATGAATGATGGTCTCTTTTGGTACATAAACCCATAGACCCACAGTACTGAAATGATGCAGTAACATCGGTAGCAATCCGTCTTCACTGTGATGTGTCGATAAACTTCATCCTTCTGTGTGACACTGTGTGTGTGTGTGTGTGTGTGTGTGTGTGTGTGTGTGTGTGTGTGTGTGTGTGTGTGTGTGTGTGTGCGCA
>JBBJLR010087953.1:0-17745 GCA_037577145.1 Brachypetersius gabonensis | reverse complement strand
CTTACTTACCCTCTCTTACTTACCCTCTCTTATTTACCCTCTCTTATTTACCCTCTCTTACTTACCCTCTCTTATTTCTTACTTACCCTCTCTTACTTACCCTCTCTTACTTACCCTCTCTTATTTACCCTCTCTTACTTACCCTCTCTTATTTACCCTCTCTTATTTACCCTCTCTTATTTACCCTCTCTTGTTTAATCTGCCTTATTTACCTTATTTAACAGTGTTCAGATTCATTTTTACCTCAACTCATTCTAAGATTCTCGTTGTCAGACACCATACAGTGAAGAAGCATTGAATTTACTTCCAGTTTACTCTTTGCCAATAATTGTGCAGATATGATACAGGACATTTAAACCATATTAATGCTTTACTGTCTTCAGTGATGGTGAATAGAAGTTATGACTTTTGTGTCTATCAGGAACTAATGTCTATTTTGTCTGCTTAAGGCTGTTACTGTAGCCTCCTTACCATCATAACCACTATATCTTTACAGGTCAGAGTTTGTGGCTGATAAAAATGGAGTTCGCATCCGCTTTGAGACAGAAATGCAGAATGGAAATGTCTGCTTCTGTGTGGAGCCTGAAATGGATTATGCACAGAGGGTGTTTGTTGAGAACAGCGGGACGAGCAGCATTTATTTCAACTACTACTCACCACTGCACTGGATACACTGCTTTAAGTTTGAAGACGAAGAGAAAGTCACCCGCAGCAATCCTCTGCAAATCAGCCCCGGTGAGGATAAAAAGCCCTTTAGCATTAACCAAACTCTAAAACTTTGCAGCTTCTGCATTATTTCAGTGTTTTCAGTGTCAATTCTGTTTCAGTGTGGTTCAAACTTAACCCTATATGATTCCATTTTTGTCCACCAGGTGAGACGTATGAGGTCAAAATGAAGTTCCGTTCTGATGATGTAGGCGTTTATAGGGCTACGGTGGCATTTGAGTTTAAGTCAAGCATCCAGGAGTTCTCCAGACCATTCTACATTGTGCGCTTTATTGAGGCAGAGTTTAGGACGGAGCTGGCTGCTGAGCTTGCACCTATCGAGCCCTACAGACCCTTCAAACTGAACCGCACCCAAAATGTCAACTTCAATGTGGATGAAGGAGTGCCACCAGAGAGGTATGGTATAAGAGCACATATTAACTCTGTTATATATTTTATATATTATTTACCCAGGTGCATTCTTTTTGTTCCTACAAGTAAAATCGTCTTTCTTAAAGCACTACTGCTGTGTACAGAATAGGAAAGCAAAGCCAGCAAAAGCCAGCTAAATATATGAGAATATAGCAATGTATATACAGTTATTTTGTCGCCTTATGACTCAATGTGCCAGATCACTAGAGTTTTGCATTGACCACTAGAAATGAAACACTTAAGGCCATTTTGTCGCTGGCTGATGCTGCAGCCGGTGTGAGTGCAGGGCAAATGTTATTCAGAGCAGCTCCTCTGACACAGTTAAGCTGAGTCATTGTCAAGTGAAGACTATTCACCATCACAAGTTCCCCTTAGCCTTGGACCTAACCTGGACCAGACACATGTGTTGTGAATGGCTCTAAGTGTAGAATTGTGTGATCAACATATAAGATATAAGAAAAAAAGCAGGCTAACTTTTTGCAAACCTTCGCCCTAAGTCTGCCTCTCTATATTTTCTCCTGTAGCATGAGCTTAAATCGCCTTCGCAATGAAGTTCCATTGCAGCCGTACAATTGTCCTTCTTACATCAATGAACTGTCCAAGTTCCTAAAAGACCCATCTACGGCCCCAAAGCCCATTCTCTTGGAAAAGAAGTAAGTGACCCACAGAACTCATCGTGATACCCTTCAATTGTCTTGTTTGTTTCACTACTCAAAACTGATCACCTGCTTTGTGGTGAGTACAGGCCAGTGCTGGAAGAACCTATAGTGTGTTTCTGTGTGTGATGGCGATTAGGTCTCAGCTGGAGTCTCCGCTGAATTTCCATAATTATGCAGAGCGTTTCCAGTTACTGCTTTACCTGGAAGAGGCTCAAATGATGGTGGACATCAAGAGGTACGACAAGGAAAACGTTCACATGACGAGGGACCGGCAAAACAAGAAGCTGCTGGTGCTCGAGGTAAGAGCAATGTCAAGTACTCCAGAGCTGTCCCTTGGGATAGAGCTCCATTTATTGTCCTTATTGACATATAACTCATTGGGATGCAACATTTAGGTATTTTATGGCTTATTCCAATTTCTTTTTATCTTGTCTTTTTTAACTCTCACTGTGTGGATTTCCACTGACACACTAGTACCAGACCATTATTTTTATTTTGTAGGGATTTAGTTATATATTTAGTTATATTTGATATATATCAAATATATCATATATATATATATATATATACACGTCGCTCTGGATAAGGGCGCCAGCCAAATGCTGTAAATATATATCAGAAACATTATTGTTCCCGGAGGAAATTTAATGAAATTTAATGATTGGGGTGGTTAATGATAAATTTAATGATAATTAATTTAATGATAATGGGGATGGTGGTGGCCTAGTGGTAGGATACTTGCCTCCAGACCAAAAGGTCACCGGTTCGAATCCTACCTCCAGCACCACCACTGGGTCCCTGAGCAAGACCCTTAACCCCAAGTTGCTCCAGGGAGACTGTACCCTGTAGTTAGAGAATGGAAGTCGCTTTGGATAAAAGCATCTGATAAACGCCATAAATGTAAATGTAAATAAATGTAATGAGTGCAAAGATACAGAGACTGCACTTAGTGGAGATCAGTAGTAATATTAAGTAATAGAAGTATTGACATATTGAAATATTGACATAAGCAGTGATATTGTATGTAAGATATTGCACATAATGAAATGATTCTGCATCCATTTAGCAAACGTCACATGATATTACACAAGGTGAAATAGCTGCACATAAAATATTGCACATAATAATATTTTAACATCCAGTATTTCGCATGGTAGACTGTTGGAGAGCAGCCAGAAGTCAACCTGGCTCACATTAATTACCTCACACAGCTGGCAAAAACAAGCAAAAAAAACCCTTCTTGGCTGATTCCAGTCATGCATTCCCAGTAGCTAGCAGTATGCATAGTCATTTTTTATGCAATCTTTAATACAATTTTTTCTTCAAAAACACTTTTACATACAAATATCTCCAGATACACATTTGGAAGTGTGACTGACTCATTTGTAAATAAGCTCATGTGAACAATTTACCTGTGCATGTGGCGGTAGCTCAGTGGGTAGGATACTTGCCTCTGGACCAAGAAGTCATGGGTTCGAATCCTACCTTCAACACCACCCTGAGCAAGACCCTTAACCCCAAGTTGCTCCAGGGAGACTGTCCCCTGTAGGTGGGGAATGGAAGTCGCTTTGGATAAAAGCATCTGATAAATGCCATAAATGCATGTTTAAAAGTGAGAAACAATGTAATTTAAACATGTTCTCTTCTACACTCCAGCCCAAAATTGTTTACCGTCTTTATTTCTATTCACAATTTTTTAACTACAAGCCACCCATAAGCAACTTATAATAATGCTTTACATAAAAGGGTATTGCATAACAGTAAACACAAGTGTCATTACAAAGTAGAGGTGCATGACTTTCTGAATGTGCTTGCTACTGCTGGAGATGATGGTGTTTGCTCCTCAATTCCGACACAGAGCCTGAGATTCAACCATCCTAAACATGTTTTTCTTTTTTTTTAAATAACCATTTTTGAAATAGCTACTGATTATAGAGATGTGATAAAAAATCTGTTTACTTTACCAAGAAATGTAGCTTGACAAAAATTACAGGTGACTTATATTTGAACATGTCTTACTAACAAATAGTCTTTTTTGTGTCTGCTGAAGGGAGCTCGAACTCAGTTGAGCTATAGGACGATAGGAGAAAACGAACCATTATTGATCAGTAAAACAAATGAATGATTATAGTCTCACTCTAGAGTAGTTGGGTTTATTTTTCATGAGGCTGTCAGCAAAAGATGCCAAATCCTGGATGTCCCATAGTCAGTTAAGAAATGAGATTGGATATTAAAACAACAAAATGATTCAAAAGGGTCTTCCAAAATGTTAACATTAAAATAAAAACAGGCAAAATAAAGAAGTTTCTTCATTGCAGAGGTGCTATTAGGTTCTCTTTACTGAACACACATTGTCATTTGCTTGTCTTCTAGGTTCCGGGTGTTTCTGAGAATCGACCATCAGTTCTGAGGGGAGACCACTTGCTCCTCACTAAAAGTCAAGACCTGGATCTGCAGTCTGTTACCAAATACAAAGGCTTTGTGCACCGCGTGGAGCTCGACCAGCTCAAACTTGGCTTCTCCCAAAAGTAAGACTTTTGTAGGCCTGTAAGATTTGTGTTTAACCCTGATCCTGTCGATATCAAATGTTAACACCTATGAGTGATTGGACTATATGGGTCATTAGTAATTGTAAGATGTGAGGGGGCCTGCTTCCTTCTGTTTTACTGTTAAGTTACAAACATGTATTTGGGAATTAAAGGTACTGAAAGAGAGGTCAGCTGTTTTAATGGTTATAATCATTTTTTGTAAGTGTTAAGATGGAAATGATTGAACTGCTTTCAGCCTAGTTTTAAACCAAGACCATCGTTTCACTGTTGTTCTTCATTACTGCAGTCTACTGAAGAGTTTCTACACTAGGTTCTGAAAAGGTTTTACAACCAGGTAATTCTGTCCTTAGTTTAAGACTATATCATACAACTTTACACTCTCTGCATGTTACGCAGGTTCTCGGCCAGTTTTATAAACAACATGAAGTTTCGGGTGGAGTTCACCTTTAATCGACTCGTGATGAGACTCCAGCACCGTGCTGTGCAGCTGGCTGTCCAGCACAAACTTGAAGACGTCCTGTTCCCCAGAGGCTCAAATTCTGCAGCCTCTGCACCACTTAAACTGACGTCAGTAAGCTTTTATTTAGCTACTGATGCCCAGCCTTCATTATGGGGTGCCACATTTTCTATTGAAGATTCTGAAAGTGGTTTTCTTTGTATGTATGTGCATGTGTGTGTGTACATATAGACTCTTTGATAGAACGTTGGAGCAGAACCACGAGCAGTACACTGCAGTGTCCAACATTGTGGCAGGTGTGTCAAAGCCGGCGCCCTACCTGGTGTTTGGACCTCCAGGAACCGGCAAAACAGTCACCTTGGTGGAGGCGATCAAACAGGTGGGGCAGCTTTCACCATCTGCTGCATTCCATTCACCACACCTGCCACACCTGTAGTAGAAACACGAGAGTGGCATCAAACACAAACACACACACACACACACATACACACACAACATGGTAAGGATTGGAGGCATAGCTGTAGAGGCATCACAGTGAATACTGATATGATGATAATGATAATAAAGAAAAAGCTGAAAAACATGAATCAGATAAGGTTTGGCCCCATGGCCACTCAAGCATGATCCTGAACAGAGTTAAAGAGATTTGTTTCAAAGATCATCACAAGACGTTCAGAGCGGTTCGGTTTAAAATGTGCAATTCTAGAGAAAAGTTAGAATTGTTAACTCAGACGACACACGTAGAATCATTGGGTGTTTTAGATAATAATTAAACTGGATTTATTCAACATCGTAACCATTATCACCACCACAAGGAGACCACCGTCAACACCACCACCATCTCGACAGTTCGCTATTTCACATCAGACTTTGCTGAATGACAATGTATATCTCAACAATTGATGTGAGCAATAATTGGTAGATTTCCCCACTATTAGATTAGTAGATTTTGCTGGAATATCCCAGATTCTTCTAAGAGCCGTGGACAGAAGATATTAAACTGTCTGAGTAAAGGACCAGAGAATGTTCCTCTTTATCAGGTGTTTACTGAATATGGTGTAGACTTGCCAGAGACTTGCTGAAGGTCAGTAGACTCTTTAACTCATTTCACACCTGGGGTTGGAATGCAAGTTTCTGTAGAATCGACTAAACAGTTTTAACAATGATGAGAATGATGTACAATTCTCACAGACACCCTTGATTATCATGGAATAATTCAATCAAATTAAGGGCCTTGTTTAAATACAAATTAATAATCCATTCAAAATACTGCTTCATTCAAAGCAAGGTAAAATATTACCAAAACGTAATCTTAATCTTAATCCCTAAATCTTAATCACCTTTCGACTCTAAAAGACAAGGGAGTTACTTAGGCAGTTAACACTTTGTAAGAAAATATAATACTGATCCCAAGTAAACTATTCACTACATATTGATTAGATTATTTACTTTGGATGAGGATAATCAGTCACAGTTATATCATCAAGATGAAGAAACAGAAATGGAAAGAGGAAATCCATAAAAAAAAAAAAAACGCCTTTATGATATTAATACCCAGGACCCTACAAGTATCAGTATACCAATCAAAAAACCCCAAGAATAGACTCGTATTTGGGAATAGATTTCCCATTTGATTTTGTGTTAAAGACTTACACAACAGTGTAGATGGTGGCAGGTATCGTGATATAAGTTCATAATTAACATGGACAGGATCTGTTTGAGCTCTCCTGTTGACAGACTGATGTCTCACTCTTTACACACCTCACTGTAGATTGTTTATTAAGGTAATCGCTGGCTGTGAAAGCAACGAGCCTTTCGGGGCAATGTATAATATCTGGATTAAAACAACTGACTGCCCTCTCTTTCACTCACTCTCTCTTTCTCTGTTTCTCTGTCTCTCTCTCAGGTGGAGAAGTGTTTGCCAGATGCCCATATCCTAGCATGTGCTCCTTCTAACAGTGCTGCAGATCAGCTGTGTGAGAAACTGTTGCCCCATGTTGACTCTCACAAAGTCTACCGAATGTACGCCCTCAGCCGCAGTCCTGACCTCATACCCCTCAGTCTGAAGGTTCGTAGCAGGATTCAAACTTTTTCCAAATGAACAGGCTTTACTCTAACAGGCTTTACTCAGCGCGTCAGTGCTGCCACCCAGTATATGTTCTTTTGATTGTTTGCTTTTTCTTTAGAACACCTGTAATCTCATAGGAGAGGAGTATGAGTTTCCAAGTAAAGAGGAGTTGATGCAGTATAAGATCATCGTCACCACAGTGTTTACAGCTGGCCGGTATAAATCCTTACAGTTTTTTTACTCCAAAAACATATATCAGTATTTCATCTTTTACAGTGTGTGTTTGTGTGTGTTTGTGTGTGTTTGTGTGTGTTTGTGTGTGTTTGTGTGTGTTTGTGTGTGTTTGTGTGTGTGTGTGTGTGTGTGTGTGTGTCTGTGTGTGTGTGTGTGTGTGTGTGTGTAGGCTGGTCACCGGGGGGTTGCCTGTTAGTCATTTCACTCATATCTTTGTGGATGAAGCTGGTCATGCAGTGGAGTCTGAGGCCGTAATTAGCATAGCTGGTAAGAAATATTCTTACAAGGATACTTGGTACCATGCTTTATGTGAAAGTGTGTTCACTTTTCTTAGATTTTCTATGGCTAATCATTTTATTAATTAAAATAACATTAAACATTGGGCTATAGGCCTTAAGCAAATTGTCGCTGTCAGAACAAAAATTCATATGGAAACTGTCTTGACAGCATCGCTGTCGGAACAAAAGATTTCTCATGTCTCACAAGAGAAGGAAGAAACCGTCTCAACTGAATGTAATTCATCTTAAATACTTTTGGATGATTTTTATTAATCTGTTTGGATTCCATAGGATCAAATCAGGATTAAAAAAGGAGTTGTTCTGACAGCAATGTTTTCTATATATATTATAAATGTTTTTGAATTAAAGCACCAGCAATGACTGCACCCTTGAAGATAAAATGTACATCATATTCTCAATTATACTGTTTTAAATAAAACATCAAATGCATTTTGCATTTTACCTTCTTGAAATCATTTTACAAATTGCGCACCTTGATGGAGGTTCTGTGATTTCTTTCCTTGTTGCTCTTGATTTTCCTATGCATTCCACAACCGAGGCACATCAACAGTATATTCAGAACATTCAAATGGTATTTGAATGTATACAAATTTATTTTCTTGTAAAAGTATAAATAGAGAAAATGGAGTTAGTTGACAGACCAGGAATGGATTCGTGGTTTGTTTTATTGTTGTGGGCACGTATTTTACCTGTGTTTGTTCAGGTCTGCTGCGTGCAGGGACAGGGCAGCTGGTACTGGCTGGAGATCCGAAGCAGCTGGGACCTATTCTAAGGTCTCCAATCGCTGTTGAATACGGACTGGGTGAGTTGCGCTCTGTAAGTTCTCTTAGGTCTTAAACTGAGAGAAGGATGAGAGTGCATTTCATATTGGTCACCATTAGGGGTGTAACAAAGTGCACATGTGATAATGCATCATGGAGAAAAACTTTCTGATCATTTGTCAGAGATGGAGGTTTTCCATTGCTACAACTGATTTCCGTCAGGCGGACCCAATGTCACATTACTGCACTTCCTTTTGTCTGTCCTTTCTCTGCCGAGTCATCATCCAAACATCACCCACCTTGTTAACAGATCAAAATGTCAAAGAGCCCGAATAGATTAGAAAGAAGGAAAGTAAATAGGGGTGTTATGTTACATTAGTCTTGAAATAAATTTTGCCTTACTATTGTCTGGCAGTACTGTATGTTGTCATGGACACAGATCAGCTAATGGAACACTGAGGGCAGGACTACTGGTACTGCTGAAAGACTGGGCATTCTTTCAGGGTATTTGTTAAAGACACAAAGAGAAAATCATATTCATGTCCTGATGTATCATATAGTTCATTTTAAATAACAAGAGACAAAGTTTGAGACAAAGAAGCTCAAGAAACCCCAGTTCAAAAATGAGCATCCTGCCATCTCATCACTCTAAGGAACAAGAAGAAAGTAATCTTCAGCAACCAGCTGGCAAGAATCAGGACAGTTTACACAAATTTCCCCTTATCCCAAGCTCACTGTGTCCCATAAGCCGTACAGCCACCAGGCTTCTGGAGTCCTGGACAGCAATATTTGAGTGATTCAGAAAACATGCATCACTGTCAGGTCAGCAGAAGTGTGTCTGTGTGTATAGATAAAGCTTATTATTGAGCCAGTCATACTTTTGATTTACTGACAGTGATGTATCTTTTCTGAAGTAAGTTTTTATTCCTGGTACAGTCATGCATAATGAGCATAACACACTGTTCAACTATCTTATCAATGCCTTAAACGAACTCCATCGACATTCAAGATCAAATACACCCAGGCCTACATTCCATCTTTTTCATTTAAAAATAAAAGCGTCTCTATGATGCTCTTGCTTGGTTATCTGCATGTTAGCGGCACTGCGGTTCTGCTGTTAAAGATCTCTTGGAGTCTGGGACACTGTGAGCCTTGTGGCTGGATGAAATTAAGCGATATGATAGACACTATTTGAAAGGGAAATCAAATACTCCTGTAGGCTCAGGGCGTGTACATACTCTCTCAATGACACAATGGTCAGACACTGGTTGACCACACAAAGAATTTGTAAGGTGTGATGTAAAGGCATTGTTTAGGGTTGAAACTGCCATTTAACAAACCAGTCGAACACATTTATGTCATCACCCCCCAGCCTTCGAGCTCCATTAAAATTTTGTTCTAAATATCATGATAATCAATCGTGAGCTCAGTTTTGTGATTCGAATTGAACCATGGCCTGATTGTACTGTTAAACTGCACTATGGTGTTTTAGGTCTGTCTCTTCTGGAAAGATTGATGACCAAAAACACTCTCTATCAGAAAAAAGACAATGTATTCAACCCTCAGTACGTCACCAAGCTACTTCGCAACTACAGGTACAGTGTGGAGGGCCAGCATTTTTAAGAAGTCTGTTTGAAAGGCATACTAATCCTGCCTGGTCTCTTTTAACCCTTCACCTCTGTCTCCTTCCCACGAAGATCTCACAGATCCATCCTGAAAATTCCTAATGAGATGTTCTATGAAGGAGAGTTGCTGCCATACGCAGATGAGTATAGCTCCAACTTGTACTGCAACTGGGAATACCTTCCGAAGAAAGTGAGTTACTGTGTACTTGTGTTTTACTATATATATATATATATATATATAAATAAAACATACTTCCACACATATTTGTTGTTTTTAATTTAGTGTGGGTAAAAAAACAATTCCTGTGTGTAATAAATACAGATTCTGCTAAATATCTACAAATTTGGAAGCCAATGTCTCATGATCAGTGAAGAAAAGGAGGGAAAAAGATTTCCTACTACATGAAGACTGTAAAGTGAAATTGAGCTACTTTAAGAAACAGGATGTATTATAATGACTAGCTCTGAAGTTGTCTGGATTATGCCCAGACTTATAAGTAACCATAAATATGCAAGACGACATATGAATATTTTTTAAACTGAAAATGTTCCTCAAGAAAATTGGAAATAATTTTTGATAGAGAAGAATAATAGGGAAGAGGAATTAGCTAGCAAAAATAAACATAACTCATTTTAGTCATTTTGTTGTAGGTACAATGAACAAATTTACTTGCATGTTATATTTAAGTTTTCTAACATTTTTTCACTTAGAAAATATACAAAATGTGTAACTTGTGCATGTGACTGTACCAGCAGTATTCATATACCTGTATATGTTTGATTGATGTTTTCCTGACACTAGATCCAGAAAGTGAAACTAGGGCTCCATCAACATATAAATGCAGCTGTTTGATATTTTTTTTTTCAGTCAACATAAATTCAGGTTTTGCTGCAGGTTTGGACTTGTGTCATACTTTACCTACACAACTCAAGCAGAACACGTTAGCATCATCTTTACATTCTCATAGTCTTGTTACATCTGACCCTCAGAACTCGCATATTTTATTCAATCAACTTATCACCTGGAGATGTTATTGCACTTTTGTACAAAAGACATTTTATTAAACAGAATTACAAAAGGAACAAATTGAAGCTGCATTAATAAATGTGCCGTGTGAAATCCAATTCACTTAATATTAGCTGAAAAACTAGAATCAACCTCTTATGTTTCCAAGTACACACTCCTTTTGAACTCTATGTGCTCATTGTACACTGAATTATCAGCTATGCTCTCTGCTTATTCATTTGCTTTTCAGGGGTTTCCATTGATATTCCATGGTGTACATGGGAAGGATGAAAGGGAGTCAAACAGCCCGTCTTTCTTCAACACAAGTGAGATCACCAAGGTGGTCGACTACCTGAAGAAGCTGCTGTTGTCACAGGGCAAGAAGGGCATCGCCAAGCTCTCCCCCAAAGACATCGGCATCATCGCCCCCTACAGGAAACAGGTGGGGGTCTCAGTACCATGTTTCAGAGCAGGTATTCACTCCCCAGTACATATAGTCCCTTGTTTGAAATGAAACTGCCAAAATAGCCTGTGTGGAACTTACTAGTGTGATTGCTGAAGCGATTGTTCTTTTTTTATTTTTGTTTTTATTTCACCTGTTTTGTTGGAGCCCGTGCTGATTTTTGGCACAATTCAAAACAAATATCTGGTGCAGAGCATAATCACATTTTTGTGGTCAATTTGTGGCTAAGGCAGCCTAAAAGGGACAAAAGGCTGAGAAACAATCACAGAGCAAAACACACAGCAGACTTATAAAGTAAAGCTCAGATCAGTTATATTAGTGTTAGGATAGTTTAATTAAAATACTGCACCCATTAATGATGTGTTCAGCCGTCCTTAATCATAGACGGCTTGGTAAGGACCAGCAAGTTACCAACCCCCAGGTGGTTTAGCGATAGAGCACCAGCTACTGAATGAAGAGAATCAGAAGAATTAGTGTTGCAAGATTTTTTTGGGCCTTAAACCAATATTTGGGTGTCGCCGAACTCTGATTCTATAGCAACCATGCAATCACACGCAGTCCACATTGTGACATGACAAACAGCCAATTTGCATGTATCAACCTGTATAGCCCAGCGCACAGAAGATTACTTTGTCCTATTCCTGTAGGAGCCCTGACTAATCTTTGCTTTTAGAATAGCGCAAAAAACAGGTCAGCCAATCAGAACAAAAATCATTTGCATAGCAGTCAAAAGTCTAGAGGATTAAAAAATCTTGAGAAATTATGTAAAAAATGAACTATGACTATTATTCATAGATGTTATACATAGACATCAGGAAAAAATAAAAATGAGAAAAGACAAGGTAGCAACCACACCTTTTTTCCATCTAAGGACCTGTTGTAAAGTACAGATGTCAATTCTCTACTCCGTACAGCTTCACATTACTTCCAATGTCTATAAATTTGTTTCTCAGACCGATTCTAAGCCTCCTAAACTCACATACACAAGCCCAAAAAGGGGTCATGTGCAAGCTGGTATATCCAGAATTATCTTGGTTATCGTTGTGTCTCTGCATCTGCAGGTGGAGAAACTGAGAAAGGCGATCAGAGTATGTGATAGAGAGTTGAAAATTTACGATGGAATTGAAGATCTGAAGGTAAGACTGAGGGATTTCCATATCTGTGTAATGTTCTTAATGCAGCCTTATGTACGGCATATCTACTCCCTGAAGACCTGTTATAGTATGTATTTGTGTGTGTGTGTGTGTGTGTGTGTGTGTGTGTGTGTGTGTGTGTGTGTGTGTGTGTTACAGATTGGCTCAGTTGAGGAGTTTCAGGGTCAGGAGCGGAGGGTGATCATTGTGTCTACTGTCCGCAGCAACAGCAAACACCTCAGCATAGATGTAGATTTCAACATTGGATTCCTGAACAATGAGAAGGTATAACACAAACACTCACATATGCACTGTTAAAACACACGCAGGGCTATCCAGATTACTCGACCATCAGTTCGAATATACATTCTTGATTTGTCAGCCTAGTGATTAGTTTGTAATGAACATGGTCATTATAAAGCCATTCTCAGCAGTTTCAACATTTCCCAAAAGGGGAGCTGTTAGCACTTAAGTCACTTTTGACTTTCAGTGCTTGAAAGAGTGGTGAGATGTGATGTTTATTAGATGTAGAGACCGTATAATAGGATTACCTCTAACCTAGACTGCAGGGAAGATATGGAAGGAAGCTTAAGTTTTAAAAAATCCTTTTTTTCTGAAATTTGGAAAATTCTTCCAAGAAATTGTTTGTTAGATCAGAACAGAACTCTTTCTCTCAATTCCTGCAGAGATTCAATGTTGCTATGACACGAGCCAAGGCCTTACTCATTGTGGTGGGAAACCCAATCATTCTCTGCAGTGATTCAACCTGGTCCAGGTACTTACCATGATCTGTCTCTGATATATATTTGTATTTACATTCTACTTATATTTGTTGTAACGTTAACTAACCTCTAATCACTAGTTCCCATTAATATATTACACTGTTGGCATGTTCATATGTGTCTATATGTGTTTAGGTTTATTCAGTACTGCACTGATGAGGGAGGCTACACTGGTTTGAACCGTGACATTGTAGAAAGTGTCGATGAGGTGTTAGAACGTCTCGCAGTTCTTAGGATCCAGATGGTAGAAGGTGAGCAGTGCACTGCTGAGAGAAAACCATCCACACCTTATTTAGCTCCTATGCCCTCAATTTAACACACCCCCTAAGATCAAGGCTAACATTTCCCCACTCTTACCATATATTCCTTTACTGGTTTCATCACGCCCTCACCATACTCGCCTTAGGTCACTCAGAAATCCGCAACCACCAATGCAGCACTGGTGGAACAGCATTCATGGAACACATTCATGGAACAGCCATCATAGAATAGTTCTGCAGAATATCTATTGACGCCTGGGATAGGCTGTGGTTACCCCTCTTTGTAAGGATTAAGCAGTTACATGAGTGAGTGAGTTTAGAACAGGAACTGTAAGAATAACATCTCTAACAAACACTAGAAGGCAATAGTCACTACTATGTAAATACGCCCATAAAATGTCTCCACACAAACGCTTCATTAGAATGGTACAGACTTGTGTGTGCAGTTTAGGACACTGTATGACAAACTGTCTCTAGCAGTCCTACTCCTGAGGCGATTTAAGACTAATGACCCTGTAGTTCAAAGGCTGCGTCTGACACTTTGTTTACTTTCATAACTCATTAGACAGTGTTAAACAGTGTCCTACACCACAGCAACAAGTCGGCACAATCCTAATAAAGTACTGAGTGGTTATAGCTTCAGCTGGGGTACATGACAAATTGTGTATATCTGAGGTTTTGCTGACCTGTTCTATTGGTAATTAGCATTGGGAAGTGGAGAGTAGACATTGTGAGGTCATGTGAGAAATAGCTGAGTTCATATAAGGTTTTAGTTACACTACAGGCCAGAAGTTTTAGAAAATAAAAAGATAGACTGCTTTTTAGTCACAAGGACAACATTTTAGTCTTATTTTAGTCAATGAAAACTGACGACATTTTTATTAAAGCAATTCTATTTAACCCAGTCAGTATCGTATAAGTACCTAGTAGAATAGACAAAATCTACATTTCTTTAAGTCAAAACTATTTTACAATTCAAACAAGGTTACCTTATTATAATATTATCGTTACCTTATAGACTCAATAGACACGGAAGACACTCTGATTACAATTTACGACATTTATTTTGCCAAGCAAACATGTGTTATTGCTCTCTCCTGGCACCTAATTGGCCCTGCGTCCCAATACTTTTGTTCACTCTAGATAGATTTAATTCACAGCGCATCTCAATGGACAAAAGTATTTTTTCTCCCCTCAATTGTATAGCAAATTCCGCATCGTCTCATTATAGTCAACGTATATCAAGAGACATTTTACTTTTTATTTTGTAAACCACATTTAGTCTCGTTATAGTTATTGTCACATGACCAGCATTTATGTTGCGTCTCGTCTCGTTTTTGTCACGTTAATAATTTTCATTGACAAAAGCTACACAGCTACATGGGATGAGCTGGACCAACAAAATGAGAGCAAATGAGACATGAAAAGGTGCTGAGAAAGTTTGGGCACAACTTCTTTCCAAAAATCGCTGTAAAGGATTTTGCGAAGCCAAGGGGTGCTTATTTTAAAGAAACTCATGCATAAGTTTTCATGTTCATTTTATTGCACCTACAGTGTATATAGTTACACTTAAAAACCTGTCAGTTACATTTACGTATTTCCAATGTGCCTGTAGTGTATGCAGTCTTAATGATGATATAGAGGCACTTAATTGCAACATGTCATTTTGGATTGTCCCTAGTATGCATCAGCATATGATGAGTTTTAATTTAATGATATTCATAAAAGTCTTATTAATGATCTTTTGTCCTCTCACACCATCTAGTGGATACTGAGGAGAGTGGCATCCAGCAGTACGTGAACCCTGAGTGGAGAAATGAACAGTGATGCGCTTCTTTTTGGCGTCTACTTTACCCCAGCACTTATGTTTTATCTGGTGTTCAAGCACACCTGCTTCTCCCTTTTTACTGCAATCCTGTAAATGTCCTGTGGACCAAGAGAATTTTCTAAATGTTTTTGACATGAGACATGTTTAAATTTGAATCAATGATCTTTCATGAAAACATTAATTTAATGTTAAATTTGATAAAGTTAAGATTACTGCCAATATTTTTACTAGTGAAAATGAATTTTTGTTTTGTGAAATTAATCCAGGAATAACACCTGAATAACTGAAAGAGCACTTTAAAGATCTACCTACTCAGAGTCTCAGGATTTTAGTGCACACATTTTTAAAATACAGCTGAATCAATTGTAGCCCGAAGTGTTTTGAGAGGCATTTGCACTATGTTTGATGTGCTGCTGGAATTGTATGTCTAGTAAAAGCTTTATGAGTTAATTGTTTTACTTTAACTGGACTGAGTTGCTTTAGACTGATAGGCCTAGCATTAATAAACCTCTGCATTATTCCAATTGACTTGTGTCAGACAGTATTTTTTGTGGCTATATACGTTTTTTTCAGTCCTGTTGTAACACACAAACAGAGAACCTGGCACATTACTGTGCCAGTAGATTATATTTAAAATGTATACAAAACTGGAGTTAGGGACAGAACCAGGAAATGGTTCAGAGTATATTTAATGCATATTTAGATGAATGAAAAATATTTATGAAAAATATAAGTGTCTACAGCTCTATTGTTAAATCAGTTCTGGCCGATTCAAGTCCTTCAGTATTGTGCTTAGGCAGGAACCTCAAAATATACAGATAAAAGTGGCAACAGAGGTGGAATATGGACCTCTGAAGTCATACGTCACTGCTTTTGGGATCAAGAACATATTAGATCCGTTTTCTCTATAAGAAAAATAAAATTGTGTTTGCCACTATTGCTCCATGAGATAACAAATATGTTCCAAACCTGCAATGTATTGCCACATGTACATTTGAAAGAAATAGAAAAAAATACCCTTATTCTACACAGGGTTTGTTAGAAGCAATTTGAGGAAACCAGCCCAAATATGAGCATGTTACTACAGAATGACTTACATCTTCAGAAGTAAAAGCTCACGGTGGTCTTCTGTTGGAAAAATGACCTTCTCTACTGGGGTTAGAATGACATTAATTAAATCCCATTTCCAGACACATCCTCACTTTGCAAGAACAACATTTAATTGCAGAAAGGTAATGGAGTGACACTTTATCCGAAATCCTCTCATCTCTTTTTCTGTATGTCTTTCTCCTTCTGCCCTGCAACTCCTGTGACTTAATTAAAGTGTGAAGGAAAAGCTGACTGAAGACAAAACTGCCTTTACACCCAGAAAGGACTGATTTCCCAGACAAAGAATAAGCCATAACCTAGATTGAAATAGGATTTCAATGGGAAACATCTAACCAAGGTCTAGAAACCTGTTCAGTCAGGGATAAACCAGCCTGCTGCCAGAGAGTCCACACTGAAGATTATCTTTTGTAAGACATATTGCAATGCAAAACAACAATAATTACAGTAATGCAACAATAATGTGTCCTGATATAAAACACTGATGTGCAATTCTAATATAAACTTACAAAAATATAAATATACACTATATGGACAACAGTATTGGGACATGCCTGTTTTCAGGGTTTGGGCAAAGCCTTTTACTTTCAGTGAAGGGTGATCTTTATGCTCTATTAAGGCATGGATGATTTTCATTGTGGAAAAACCTGACTGACCCACACAAAAACTTGTCCTGACTTCAACCACATCCAACACCTTTGGGATGAACTGGAACTGAGATTGTGAGACAGACCATCTCTGCTCTGCAGAATGAATGGGAGCAGATTCCTACAGAAACTCCAAAATCTTATGGAAAGCCTTCCAAGAAGAGCTTGGAAAACTGTTATAGTGGAAAAGGAGCAACCAACTCAATATTAAAGTCAACGTAATGCCATTAAAGTCTCCAGTGGTGAAATGGTCAGGCGTCCCAATACTTTTGTCCATAGAGTGCAGTTGCTTTGATGGACAGCGACTGAATCCAAACAGTTCAGAGCTATGAGGAACTACAAGTCTGATTTAAATGCATTAGCCCAGTGTATTCTTTTAAATGTTTGAGATTAAAAACAAAGATTTCATTATGTCTTACTTTTGGAGCAGTGAGTTAAACAAGTGCTGGAGAGAAACCATAGTGGTGGAAGAGAGAGAGTTATATAAGGTGTGTCCATCAGTGTCTCAGGTCAGAATAGCACCAGTACAGCTTATTATAAAGTTCAGTGCTGAGAGTGAAGGCTATAGTGGTAATAAGGCCTTTAGCTAAATCTGTCTTTCTTAAAATACACCACCTGCAGTATGGACTGACAGTCAATTCACGCAGAGGTATATACATCTCTCTCTCTCTCACACACACACACACACACACACACACACACACACACACACACACACACACACACACAC
>JBBJLR010087932.1:0-10444 GCA_037577145.1 Brachypetersius gabonensis | reverse complement strand
AACTCAGTTACTATTTGGGAGAAGTAACTAGTAACTGTAACTAATTACTTTTTTAAAGGTACGTGCCCAACACTGCTGATGAGCAGCCGAGGGTGACGGCGACAGTAGCAGGAAAAACTCCCTAAGATGGCAATAGGAAGAACCTTTGAAAGGAACCGGACTCCATCAGGGAACCCATCCTCATTTAGGCGATAACAAATAGAAACGATGGAACAGAATAATATAACACAAATTATTTTTCACGCAAGTGTGGGGGGTTTGGCGAAAAAGGTTAGTTTGGTTCTCAGAAAACGTCCCGCCTTTAAGTGGGAGGTTCCTGTTTTAACTGTTTTTGAGATCCAGGGCTTGTCATTAAACATTTGGTGCTGTAGCCCCAGATGAGCAGAAAGTGCGTAATTTTTAAACACTGTATTAAACATTTTATTTTCTTCATGTTTAAATTAATTATTTTACTTGCATTGTTTTTATCCTCCAATGTATTCATAGCCCCAAACTCATCACGTTATGCTAGCTAGGTAGCAGAGTTAAGCGTGTACCTGTCATGGCTGGGCTTTACAGCTGCACCACTCACATGCTCTCAGAGCCACTCAAACCACAAGGCGTTCAGACCATTGCTTTTTATAGGAACATCAACCACACAATTACTTTTTCTTCACATCAATACACAGTTACAGCCTCAAGGACACTGCAGGCAAAGGGGCATGTCTATTTGTTATTGAAAACCATAGGAAATGCAAGGCAAGGGTGAAGGCTAGAACATGCTTCCATTGAGGCAAATGAAGACAACCGGTGCATCTATTAAAACTACTGCTTAAGTGAGAACTCCTTTGTTCCCGGTCAAAAGATAAGGGACAAAGTAGAGCTCACAGAATGGCGACTTATACAAGACTTGTATACATCTGTTCAACCTCGTGCACCTACGCTACCAAATCCATCAACTATTTTACCGCAAATTGTTTCCGATAACGTGTGGCTCTCAGTTGTGGAGCGCTTTCCTCCGTGCTGCGATTTATAAACACTGACAGTTTTCATTTAGATGGAAATCTTTACGCTTGCACTCAGCTCCGCCAGGCTTATTGTGAGAGTCCCGAGAGTCAATTCATAATTTCACGCTAAGGGACTCCTTGGCCCCACTCCAAATTTCACCCACCAGTTATTGCAGTCCACAGGACCAATGCAGGTCCGAAACACAAACGGCTGCATCTCTTGGCAGAAAATGGCCACAAAGCGTAACTTCCTATCATGGGGTAGTGTTATAAATGCTCCTACAAAAACATCGCTTATTTGTTGCTTATTTCTTATCGTAACTAGGCGCGGTCGCTGCTGGGCTTCCTGTTGTATGTATAGAGAGATGGTTAAAAGTGCATTTGTGTTGCAGTTCCTGCAAAATACACAACAAAAAAATCTTAGCAACTCACAGAAATGACAGAAAAAAAATGTATTTTGAAAATGAGATGTAAATGCTTGTATTAAGCTTCTGTCAGTGAGAAAAGCTAAATTCACTTTCCTGAAGTAGGTGAAGAAAGCACCAAGTGTTTTCTAGATATTTTGTGACGCTTTTGGTTCCTAAAACTGTTTCTTTGTCTCTATAGGACCACACCACCAGCCATCTCTCTTCAGCAAGCTGGCGGCATTCAGATGGTGCACTGTTATGCACGCTAAATGTGAAACGATGTTCTAACCTTAACTCATTTATTCTTATTCCTACAGAGGATGAGGGAGAGCCTCACGATTGTATGGCAGTTGTAGAACAACTGGTGACTTTCTTTCCTTTGTACTTGGCTCTAACGAGACAGGAGGAAATAGAGTTGGCTTTGCAGTCACCACCAAATACTATTTGGTTTGCAGTGGGCAAGTGCTTTCAGACTTCACTGCTCAGGCTGTGAAATTGGTAGCGCTGAGTGAGGAGTGCAAACTCGCTGAGGGTTAAATCTGTCCCAAAGACAGCTGGTATGAATTTGGGGTCGTGGATGATTTCGGTGAAATATGGAAACACAGATTGTTTTTGAAATCTGACGGCTCACCGATTCTTAATGCTGACCTGATGCACTGTTTATTAGATAGCATTCTACTGCCCTGTGCCTCTGCCATTTGTAACTGTATCTAAAAAGATCATTATTTTGCTAAACTGACATATGGGGAAGACCGTGTGTTAAAGGGGGCGATGGTATAATTACTCTCTCAAAACTGGTCCACAAAAGGCTTCTCAGCCACAAAGGCAGGTTTATTTAAAGTGCATTCAAAATTCTGCTTTGACCTATGAGGTCAGGGGTCGAACCAGCTGGAGCTAATTAGTCATGAATAATTGGTTATTTTTTAAAAATTTGAAATCAGATTAAAAAAAGTTTGATTTGATTCTTCATGAGGAGGTTATATCACAGGCATTCTGGTGAACAAATTGGTGGACCACTTTGCTAAAATATGATGTTTTGTCTCTCTGTGTTATTGCTCATATCAAGCAGTTACAAGTTGTGACTCTCATTCATGCCAGGGGTTCCTTTGGATGCTCCATCAGGGTCTCTGTAAATGGAAAAAAGCTGTTTTGAGGCCACATTCTGTTTTCGTCTTGGGTAAACCTGACACTTCTGCCACATGCTGCTCTTGGCAGATAAAGATGGCAGATAAATGCAGATCAAATGTTAGCTGGGACACTGGAAATGTGTTTTAAATTAGGCTGAGCTAAACTATTCACCTGCATATACAGTGCAATGTTACATTTCACATTTTGTCCATTTTACTGCAGGGGTGGATAATGTAACTTACTGGGCATGATGGGAAAGATAACAATGTGTATGCATAACTGATACATTAAACCGCTGATACACCTTCACTCTCTGTTCTCTCATTCTGGACCAACTCTATGATCAGTAATCATGTTGCTAAAATGTAGCACAATGACCGACTGTGTCACACCCACAGGAACGCTCCGAGAGTTAATACTCGAACACACACAAAGCAGGAGACAAAATGGTGGGGAAATAAATGACTGTTTGCGACGCTGCAGCACCCTCACCTCCCATGATGCTGCAGGTTCGAATGATTACATGAACTGACTTTGGCTCTGACTATTTTTAAGGAAAGCCCACTGATGTCCCAAAGTGCACTGTGCCTTCAGATGTGGGTCAAGGCATCAAACCAGCGATGAAGATAGCAGGCTGAGATCCTGGCTGCTGTGAAAGTTTTGCGATATCAGAGCATGTGATAGTTAGGAGCAGGGCTTGGGAAAAAATCAACCCTCACTGACCTCACCTGATGCAGCTGTATTTTTTCCTTTCTATTCTTTATACAGAGCAATTTACAACGTTGCAGTGGAAGCTGACTGGAGCTTTAGGCGTCTTGCCTTCAGATAGCACAGCATGCTAATCAGACAAAGCAAACCCAATTCTCTGGCTCAGACGGCAGCTTTAGTGTCTGCTATATTACAGCATCTGTCATAACATGTTCATATCTAATATCGTCCTAATATTCTTAAACTCGCAGCAGATTTACTTTTACTATAATATTATAACCTTTACTATAATATTACTTGTGTAATAGTGCAAGTATCTGCCAATGCCAGTAAAAACTGGTCTCTCTAGCAACTATTAATGCATTAAATGAATGATGGTGCTTTGAGCAGCGGCCCCTCTCTCTCCTAACATGCTCGCGCTGATCATGTCTTTATGGAAGGATCTAACAAGACTTGCGCTGATGGAGTATGTGTCCACATCAGAGACACTTGGTGCCAAAATGCTACTGTTCTGCACAAACACTGTAAAGTCCCACCGCAAACAGCGACAGGAGCACTCAGTTAACTCTAACCAGGCCATGAGTGACAACCAGATGGGT
This sequence comes from Brachypetersius gabonensis, assembly GCA_037577145.1. NCBI lineage: Eukaryota > Metazoa > Chordata > Actinopteri > Characiformes > Alestidae > Brachypetersius > Brachypetersius gabonensis. Next base: position 6,616 of record JBBJLR010087932.1, on the reverse strand, counting down.
TTCTCATCACAGCTGGAGACTTCAATCACGTGGATTTAAAAACTACTTTAATGCCTAAACTACACAAACATGTGGACTCTCCAACAAAAGGAGACAACAGACTGCAAGGCAGTATACAGCACCTCACCCCGAGATCTCACCTCCCTCCCCTCTCACTACCTCTTCAGCCTCTTGCCTCTGAACATTATGACAATCCCTGACACCAATATCAGTGTATATTACTGTATATGTAAATCTCTTAATCTGCTCTACTACTCCCCTCATCAGTATCCATTACTGTCCTTGGCTTATACTAAGCCATTACCGGACATATGAGTGACATTTTCTTCTCTATTTATCTTATTTTATTCTTCTTTTCTGTTCTATTTTTTACTAAAGAGAGAGAAAATGGTATTTGGATTCTCGCGTTTGTCCTGTACATATAGTGAATTGACATAAAAAAATCTTTGAATCTTTGCATCTTGAATCAAATACAGTTTTATTATTTAAACTTTGAATCTGAAATGGCTGCCTACTACGGTTTTTACACCCATGTAATGCACAATTTGTCAATTATGGAATTCTGCACAGATAGCTAACACAGCCTTGCCCCTAAAAATGTAATCGTTGTATAATACATTATATTTACATTTGATTTACATGTGACGTATTGGTGTTTTGATGTAGAGACACTACAATGGGTGAATATTTAAATATAAACAGTTTGAACAAAGTAATTTTCATTTTAATCCATCTTGACTTTATGGGATTTATGTTTTGACAGATTTTGAGACAAAGACAAAAAAAGTCTACACTATAGGAGCAAACCGTACTCACATTTAATTACTTTCTGTAATTCATGAGTCAAGTACGTAAAAACTGCCAGAAAATAGAGACTTAAAGTAGGGAACTTGATATCCTTGCATTAGTGTCTTCCTTTGTAATATTGTGATCAAATAACAGGAACAATGCTCTGAATCCATTAAAATGATTATTTTTATGAGGTGAAAAAAATCTTAAAATGTTAATACGCAATAAAATGAATTCCTCAGGCTGTATTTGTGTTTCCAGTATAATGACCCTCCTGTCCCACACTTTTAGTGACTTCTGTAAAATAGTTATTACATCACAATACGCCTTTTGTTAACCCTGATGATAAACTGTGACTGTCTTCGGTTTTGTGGTACTGACTGAAAGTTTAGAATCTGTACTTTTGACAGATTACTCTGATTACTGACTGCAGAAGATTATTGATCAGTAATTCCTGAAAATCATCATGGCCTTTACGCAACGTCACACTTGGGAACGTATAAGGGTCATAAACTTGTAACAAAGTGCGTGAAGAGACGTGAGCAAGGCCTGATGTTATTCTGGTCTGTCCTTATGTGCGTGTGCACATTCCGGAGCAGTTTCCACAGACCCTGCTCTTCTCCAGCATGTACTTCTCTCCCACAACCTCAACAACCATAAAAGTATTTTAGGCATCTACGAGCACGCTGGTCACGTCTGAATGCCATCTTCAGTTTGAGCGGTGCACAGCTGTGGTGCTCATTCAGGAGCAAAATGTTGACATGCTTTGTGTGTTTTAGCAAAGGAATTCAGATCAAAGGCTCTGTGCGATTCCCTGATCGAGGCACCTGTTCAGGGGCAGATGGTAGTTAGTTATTCTGAACATCATCCGAAACCTCCTGCAATTTCCAGAATATGTGTCTGAAAGAACAATATGAACCATCATTGCTGATAAACGCTTGTAACAGAAATAGGTTGTCAGTTAGCCTACATGTGCAGGCCAGGCCTTGGGAAGCTTTTACTTAATCAAGTATGTCTCAAAGAATTAGCCATTTTTAGAATGTACCATTGTCAGAATCGTCCCAATGTTGCTAATAGAACACACCATAAAACCTAATGAGACTGAAAACAGAGTGCAGCTGAAATGCTTTTCTATGGACAACAAATGCTGTTACTTCCCAAAAAAAAAAATTTCTGAGTGTGAGATATATTTTTTATATTTAACATTTAGATTTAAGATCATTTAAGGCATGTTCTCCATGGTGGTGAGGGCAGATGTGCAATGTTTCTCCCTTTTATATCACAGTTCTGATTTTTGTATTTGTGTGAAGATACAAAATGTATCCGGACATTTTTGAAAACATTCATTTTTGTTTTCTTTTTAAAAAAGTATCGGATTTATACCATATCGACAGATATCCAAATTTACAATATCGCTATCGGACATAATTAAGTGGTCTCATGCCATGTCTAGAATAAACACAGGTTTATTCACAAGTCCACCCTGATCACCTAGCAAAGCTGCACAAGGTCAAGTAAAAGAGCAGGACCTGGTGGCATATTAGAGAAGCCAGGCTTTCTCCTGTGAATGGTGTGTGTACATGGAAAACTTTACATCTCTATTTGTATAGCCAAAGTATTTTTTAAATAAAATTATAATTTGAATAATCTCCATTTTGTTGAAGACAGAGCTGGACATTTTTTAAATAACTATATTTGAAGAAGCTCTGCTCTGAAGTGTGTATGCACAATATTTGTAAGCCATTCTCTGGCTATACAAACACTAACCCAGAGCGTTTTTGTGAAATACATCGCCAAACTCGTAAAAACAACATCCAGTCTACAAGATCTTAATCTGGACGCAGTTTCAACGGGTTGGGAAAGGTTCAGGAAGTATTTATAAAAAAGATTTGATGACTATTGTGCTTTACTGTGTTGCTCCATCACCCTCGCAGTCCTAAGGAGGTAAAAACTCCAAATATGCCTGTTTACTTCTGACGAAACCTCTGCGGAAATCTGATTTGTTGCCAGACCATTTTGAAAGACTTACGGTAAAACTTAATTCTTCCTAGAGTCTTGCAGTAAGTACCAAACAATTAACTCTTGTTCTGTGTTCTCCGTGTATCGAAGTGCCGCTGTCTTCATTACCTCAGACACAGAAAGGGTTTTTGAGAAGTTTCACAGCACAAACAGAAAAGAGAAACATGCTTTGAAGGTGTACTGCCACAGTCCTGGCAGTTTATAAAGTACACTACCTTGTTGCTGCACTGACCATTTAATCAAAAACACTGTATCCCACCTCAGTGGGTCACTGCTGCACTCACAATGGTTTATCCCCCAGAGGATATCCACTCAGCAACAGCCCTATAGTAGCACATTTCCTCTGACGGCTGGGATAAACTGTGGCTGATAAATATACGAGTCTTATACACACACTGCATGTCCACAGGTTTTTAGACAAAGGGACTAGATATTTGGACATTGCTGCAAGGATTTGATTGCACTCAGTCTCAAGGGCCTTTGAAAGGTCAGGTGCTGATGCTGGAAGACTTTTTTGGATAACAGAGGCCTGTCCAACTCGTCCCAAATGTGGCTGGAACTTCATCACTCCAGAGAACAGTGTTCTACTGCTCCCCAACCCAAAGCCAGGGGGGCTCTATAGCCCTTCAGCTTGTCCTGGACACGCCGATCTTAGGCTCAAGAGCCAACTCAGTGCATTGGACTTAATTTACTGACATTTATTTTTGTTCCTTGTGTTCCAGTAATTGACCACAGACCAATCTTTTAATGATGTACAGTATCTCCTCAAGAGGAAGTCAGGGCTTCTTTTTAAGAGGAGCACACCAGCACACTGATAAGAACACAGCATCAGTTCCTGTGTTCTAACATTGTGTTGTAAGGGTTGCAGTAATTATAACAGACTGCACAGCAACTCTAGTTCACAATCATAATAAAGATTTAGGTCTGCTATTAAATCTAATATGAGCATTAACTCTAGAATAATAGCTGTTAACATTTTAGTATAAAACAAGAATTAATATGGGCCTCTATCTTTAATACAGTTAGGCCCACAGTAAGTCATGTGCAGCCTTGATGGAAAACTGAGGTGATTTGAAAAAGGTTTTAGTTTTAATTTGACTTTTGGTAGTAACATAATGGTCAGCTGAGCGATTTGATCCTTTAATGTGGGATTTGTGTGGAAAACTAGAAAACGGTAAAAATGATTTGTTACTATTTAGCGGAGTGCCGAAGGTTGAACCCTCGAGACTGGCTTACTTACGTTTGCTGAAAATATGTCAGAAATCAACAGAAACAGGAAACATACTTAACCATAGCAATTTTGGTGACAGTGACTTTAAAGAAAATGTAAAGATAAACCCAAAATCATACCACAGAGTTTACAGTGAACTCCTGGGCTTTAAGAGGAACAACATTTAGAGTGTGTCATTTTTCTGGTGCATCTCTAACACTAAGCTATTGTCAAGGCCTGTAACTCCATTGTGTCCCTGCATGTGTGTGTGTGTGTGTGTGTGTGTGTGTGTGTGTGTGTGTGTGTGTGTGTGTGTGTGTGTGTGTATCTACAGTGTTCTCATTTCTACTTATACATCCACTCTGAATACATATACTCACTGTGTATGCAACTTCCCCAAGCCTACACCTAGTCTTACTTTTAAATGTGCAGTTTAGTCTACTTACAGTTTACATTCATATATGTATATTTGTACAAAACAGATGTGCATATTTTTATTTCTAGATTTTATACTGTACATTTTTAGACTGTACATTTTATTTTATACTATTCTGTGACATAGTATTTTATTCATTTTTACTTTATTCTATTCTATAGTTTTTCTTAATTTTGCTGCTCTAAACTTTGTACTGTCCACTTTCTGCCCTGACCAAGCAAATCTCCCTCTTGTGGGACAAATAAAGGTTTATCTTATCTTATAACAAAGAACAGCATCTTTAATTGAATTTACAGTAAAAAAAAAAATACTGGGCTTTAACAAGGACAAAACGAAAAACAAGAGAAACACTCAAGACAATCCACGGGAGGAATTCTGGACTGTAGCTGGTACAGGTGCATCAAACCGCAACAGCCAATCAGCAGCAAGGCAAAAAAAAAATAATGTTCTCGAATTGGCTGCTTTCAAACCTCCTGCCTCTGAGTACAGCAGTTTTTAACCATCCCAAGATGGGCTTTCTTTGTGTTTTCTGGACAGTACAAAAACTTTTATACAGTTATATTTTGGTGTACAGTTAGTTTACAGTTAACCATATATGGTTATATGGTTAATATTTAACCACAAATATTAACCATATAACCATATATGGTTAATATTTATGTTAAAAAATTAGTAAATTAATTTTTTCTTAATAATTGAGGTGTAAAATGTGTAAAAAAAACCATATTGTCGTGAAAAAAGCAAAAACAAATGCAGAGAATATTTGTAGTTTCCGTGTTATTGTGGGGATTTTCACATACAATTAAAAGTTAGGTTATCAAAAAAATCCACGTTAGACTGATTCAGCGACTCCTGATCTGAGTAAAAGTGAGGGGTACTGTATAGTGAAAAACTGTGATGTGGTTAAAAAATGCCTATTTCTATAGTGTAAACCCTAAATATACTCCCAAAACACTTTAATTTCATTTTAAATGTAATACATTACCATTAAAGAAAATGTAAAGATAAACCGTATTTGTACTGTACAGTTTCCCATAACACCCTCTGTCTCTCTGTCACTCTCCCACATGCAGAAATGTGGAAGCAAGGAAAACGCACACAAGCACAAAGACAAAAACATGACACACGCACGCAATGACCCGACAGTGAGAACACTAAAAGACTGGGGGGAGGGGGGGCGGGGGGCTTTGGCGGCTAAGACGGTGACCATCACCCCCAACACAGTCCTTACCCCCTTGCGTCCAAGTCCGGGCTGGCCCTCTCCTGCCCGGACGTTGCGGGGGACAGTCTAGGGACACCGTCTCTGTCCCTTTTCCCGGGGTCCTCCCTTTTGGGAACCCCCATGTAGACACGGAGGCCAGGCCTCCTCCAGGAAGACCCTCGGCCGGTATAATGTCCATTGTCCACCAGACTGAGGGCTGTTGTCCATACCTCAGAATGTTGCCGGGGTCGAGGTCACCTCCGTGGGCCTCTTGAACGCTTCTCCCAAGTGCTCCCGGCACGAACCCCTCTCCGTGGGGCTCGTCACGGCTCCCTTCAAGCACTCTCGAGCGTCCTGGCACAAACCCCTTTCCGTGGTGCTCGTCGCTGCTCTCCGTGAGTCCCCTCGAGTCGTCCGGTGTCCGCCTCTCTCCGGAGGGTGCGACGCAGCTCTCTCCAAGCTCCCTCGAGTCGTCCGGAGTCCGCCTCTCTCCGGAGGGCGTGTTGCTGCTCTTCTCGTCCTCGCTCGAGCCTTCCGAAGCTCGCTTCTCTACGGAGAGTGTGTCGCTGCTCTCCTCGTCCTCGCTCGAGCTGTCCGGAGTTCGCCTCTCACCGGAGGGCATGTCGCTGCTCTCCTCGTCCTTGCTCGAGCTATCCGGCGTTCGCCCTCTCCGGAGGGCTCCCTCGAGCGCTCTAAAGCCGACTGGCTCGGCCCCTTTTTCCTGGGGCTTCACGCGGCTCGCCTCGAGCACTCTGGAGCCGTCAGACTCGGCCCCTTTTCCCTGGGGCGTCATGCGGCTCGCCTCGAGCACTCTGGAGCCGTCAGGCTCGGCCCCTTTTCCCTGGGGCGTCACGCGGCTCGCCTCGAGCACTCTCAAGCCGACTGGCTCGGCCCCTTTTTCCTGGGGCGTCACGCGGCTCGCCTCGAGCACTCTGGAGCCGTCAGGCTCAGCCCCTTTTCC
>JBBJLR010087921.1:0-10444 GCA_037577145.1 Brachypetersius gabonensis | reverse complement strand
GTGTGTGTGTGTGTGTGTGTGTGTGTGTGTGTGTGTGTGTGTGTGTGTGTGTGTGTGTGTGTGTGTGTGTGTGGGCTTAGTGGTCAAAATATTTCCAGGTCTCCGCAAGTCAGTATAAAACCGTGCTCAGCAGTGTGAAAGTTCTCCACAAGGGGGTGATATTAGAGATTTGTGAAAATACCAAAACAAATCAAATCATTGATAGGGACAGCCCACAATCACTGAAATAAATAATGACAGCAAATATTACATTATAGTGCGTAAATATGAATTTTGTAACAACAAATATACATACATATGAGACCCTGCTTCTGAGGGTTTCCTCTCTTTCTATGAAACTAGCTGAGTGCTAATAGCTTTTAAAAAATCTGCTACAAAAAAAAATAAGAACGTTCAGCTTATTTCTTGTTTAATTACTAAGACAAGAATAAATAGTCAAGAATGTGTTTTTTATTGTATCAAATTTCATTTTTAACATGGACACAATAGCCTCGTTTATCCCTACAAATTAATTGTTTAAATATTACAGTTGCACTATAACGACGATGTTATAAACTTGATTACATAAAATATACATAGGAAAATAAATAACATAGAAAAATATACAATTTTTTGAGAAGAAATTTTACTTAATCTTAATTATATGTCAAATTAATATGTCAAATATTTCAAATACTATAGCCACAATTTGGAATTACATCACAAAAAGTACAGAAAAATATGACCTGATTTACAATGTTTTGTTTTTTTGCTTACCTGAATTCCGTACATAAACTGCTCCGGCTCATTCTCCCCATCCGATTCCTCATCCGTCCAGCACTGGCCTTTGAGGTCCTGTGGAAAACAGCCAGCCATTTTAAAGACAACTCTCAGACGGCCTCATAACTTCACCAACATTAATCCTTCTAAATGGCCCCTCGTTGAAAATGAAGCTAAATGCGAGCCAAGAGTCAGGCAATGAACACCGAGAGAGCTACGTGCTGCATAACTGAACGCAAGCTAAGTTGCCCAATTTGTTGCCTCCAGAACTGTCAGGCGCAGTTATTTGTTCTGGAGAACACAGTCATCACACATTTATCACTTTAAAGCAGCTCCCAGAAGAATTTGTCCGGACGTTCAAAGGCAATAGGCAGCACATTTATATTTTTAACAACAAAGCAGCTATCACCTTGCAGAGACTATGGTGGTTCCTTTCATGCCAAGAGTTTTCACACTGCACTGACTGTCTAAGTGAAGATACTGTCTTACCATTGGATCAGTCATTTACAGAGGCAGCTCTGACAGGGTTAGACTGTTCCCATCCATTTCACATCAAACCCCAACCCTAAAGAACACACTGCTCGGGTGGAGCCTGGTCTTCTGCTTCAATCTGGATGACAAGAAAGACAAAAGACCTAAAAAACTATGCATTACTATGCAATTTATAACATTATTTTTCAGCTACAACTCTGGGGGAAAAAAATAAAGACCACAGCAGTTTATTTGTAAATCAGCATCTCTATAAGTGTGTGATAACCATTCCATGCCAGTGTCTGTTAAATTCCTCCACAAGCACCACATTCTGCTTTATGAGGTACTGATTATTGATCAGCTGAATCACAGCTTATTTAATGAGAAAAACAATGCTGTAATCCACACTCTCCTCTTACAGTGAGATCAGTTGGATGGTGAAACACAACTAGAAGTTCGTCAAAGGTCATTATTGCCCTTTTGAGTAAACAAGAGATTTGTTTTCTTTTTAAATAATCAAATTCTGTAAACACAGCTTCATTTCTCTTATTTTGATGTATTGACATTTTCTTTAAAATTATCATTTAAAGAACAATATTTTTATTTGGAAATTAGGAGAAATACTATCAGCAGTTCTTAAAAAGGCAAAGATGAAAGTTGAGAAGCAGAACATTTTTGCAGCAGTCTCTTAACTTTTTCCAGAGCTGTATATAAAAGTCAAACATGTAAGTTTGTAAATTATTTTCAAATGTTCTTATATCGCTCATTTCAGTAAGGATTACTTCGATTTTGATGCGATTTTGTTTTGTTGCTGCAGTCTTCTTGGAACTTGCCCAGGCATTCCTGTCCAAGAAAAGTTTCACCAAGCGTTCAAGGTCAGTGTCAGAAAAACAGGGATTGGCATGTTTATTCTACTTTTCCTGTAAATAGCACAAATTTTAGAAAATGTTATCTTTTTTAAAATAAGTAAAGCCGTAAAGCTGCAATTCCACTTGCTGATCGACTTTATAGGCCAACAAGGACATACACATACACTGACTACTTACAGACAACTGTATCAGCAATAAGACTTTAAGTTGGTTAGAATTTGTGTTTTTGCATCTGCAAATGGTTCCTAGCATGCATTTACAGTTCTGGGAAAATGATTATCCTGTTAAAGGACATCTATATTATGTAGTGATGCTCCGATCGATCGGCCGAAGATCGGTATCTGCCAATAATCACTCGATCGGTACTCGTTAAACTTGGCAGATCTTAGGAACCGATCCCCATTGTAAAGGCATATTAGAATGTTCACTATATAATAAATACTTTGTGATTATTTAGTACTCTGTTAAAACAATAGATACATTAGATATAAAACTAAAAATATAACAAAGGCAACATTTATAGTATTATTTTATCTGGAAAAAAAGTTAATGGTGATCAGAGAGCTTATATATCAGTTATATAAACTTGAAGCATCAGAATCGGCATTGGAATCGGCCGATCTCCATGACAAAAAAAAAAACGGTACTTGGTATCGGTGGCAAAAATCCTGATCGGAGCATCCCTAATATTATGTGAAGGTTTTTTTTTTATCTAATTTATAAAAATGGTTCTTTAAAGAAAGTAGCTTTTCTAAGGCATCTCTATAAAGATTTATTTGGCCCCCTTATATTTAAACAGTGCAGAGACATAAGAGATTTCTGACAATGAGAGAATAAAATGGGCTTAACAAACTGATCGCAAATAAAATAAATAAAATGAGCACAACAAACTGATAGCAAAAGCTAAACGAACCTTCCATTTTCAGTTCAGTGTTTCAGTACTTGGCGTGTTTGTCTCCGCTCTCTCTAATCACATCATTTTATAATCGCTCTCTTTCTCCGTCCTCTTAATCACTGACTCTCCACCTTGCGGAGATGTATCCTAGCAACAGCCATCGCTGGCGTGTTTCACTGTTTCATGAATCATGGTGAAGTGTGTGGGAGAATGTGTGTGAGAACATGTAGGACTGCGTATACGAATATACCTATAAAGCTGTAACTGGAGATTCTGCTATACCTTATGAATAAGTTCAGTTTCATGATGCAACTTACTGAGCTTATGAAGGAATTATAGATTTAAATCCTAAAACTCTAGGCATTTTACACTGTGAAATTAGTCCCTACTCTGAATAATTCAGTATCTATGATGATTAACTTTTACTAAGTATGATCACTCACAAAATTAATTATCATATATAATCTGATACTTTCCAACTGATGTTCTATAAGCAACTAAACCAGTGTCTCCCAGTCCTGATCCTGAAGTTCCACGCAGCACATTTTGGTTTTTCCATGCTCTCAACACACCTAATCCAACTCATTCACCAATTAGCAAAGTCTGTGTGTGTTAGAGCAGAGAAAACATTAAAGTGTGCAGGGCAGTGGGCTTCAGGAGAGGGGTTGAGAAACAGTAGACAATAGGTGAAAACTTAAAAACACAACATTTAAACTGCTGTGGGTTTCAATGTGTACCCAACATGTTTAGAGAGTGAACAAATCAACATAAGTAAGATGAAACTACACCACTGGTGTTACCATACATTACCCTGAACCCAGTATTCTGCTTTTGGCACACACTGTACTCACCAAATTCTGAGTTAAAGTGACCCTTTCTTGTCTTTCTTTTTTCACTAAATGGAAAACAGTAACGGACAAAAACACTTGGTCAAAATATTATAATAAACAGAACAAAAAAGCTCAAGTAAAATAATTATTTTAATAATAGTTCTTAGATGATAGGTTTCCCTTGCCTCCTTACAATATGAGTCTCACACACACAAAGACCTGTGGTGCATCCAGTACTGTTTTCATTATATGTGTGTCACAAAAAGCTAAAAGCCTTCTATTATTCTTCTTTCCTTCTGTCCTCTCCTTCCCTCTCCCTCTACATTAAATCCACATTTTTTTCAACAATAGCTGCACAGCTCCCTGCCTAGTCCTAGGAGGAGCAGAGATCCTGTCTAAAACTTTGTAGACACCTGCTCACACAACATTTCTTCTGAAATTAAGTATATTAATAGGAATATGGCTCCTTTTGTTACATATGCATCTGGGACTTACAGATGCTGGAACATGGTGCTGATTCGATTGCATTCACAAGCGCATTAGTAATGTCAGGTACTGATGTTGGATGGTGTGTTCTGGATCTCAGACTTTACTCCAACTCCTCCCCAACGTATTGGATGGAGCTCCATCACCCCTGAGAAGGCAACCCAATGCTGGAGGAGTTTAACTGCCCTCTAGCTGATGCTTCACACTGGGTATGCTGACCTTAGGCTCCAGAGCATCACATTATATTGACAATGCCACTGAGATTCTAGTCAGCAGTAGTTTTATTTAATTATCTCAAGTTTTTACATCCACCTTTCTTACGGACCACAGCGCATATATATATAATATTTTATGTTGTTCTTATCTTTGTGTCTCTGTGTCTGAGCATTTTCCTACGGGATCAATACAGATTCTGATTCTGACACTGTCTGTGTACATTGGTACCTGTGTCAGCCCAAGGTGACAATAGTGACACTAGGTGACACTAAAGACTAGAAGTGTAGATGAGCCAGGTTTCATAAACTAACTAACATCAAGCCACTGTGAAACCATTCTTACATTCTCACCTTCAGACCACCACTTCATCTCCTTCATCCTGACATGCCATTCTTGGGAAAGAACCTTTGACTGTACCCCAGTGCACAAAGCAAGCTCCATAAAGACATGGTTGGATGAGATCGGTGTGAAAGAACTTGACTGTCCCACACTGAGCCCTGACCTCAACCACATCCAACACCTTTGGGATGAATTTGAATGGAGATTGCTTTGAGCCAGGCCTTCTCGCCCAACATCAGTGCCTGCCCTCATGAATGATCAACAACAGAATGAACGGGCACAAAGTCCCACAGAAACACTCCAACATCTTGTGGAAAACTGGTGTAATTGTCAGGTGTCCCAATACATTTGTCCATACGTTGTATGTAATACCAGCACATACAGATGACCTGTGTCACATACCTATACAGTCCCAGACTTGACCTTTATCTTGATAAAATTAAGATCTGAAAATCAGAGATACAGGCATCCACCCCTCCCCCATCTATCTCATCCTCCTCTCTCTCTCTCTCTTACCTTAGGTGAAGATGGAGAGGGAAAGGAGCTGCAATCCCTCGTTTCGTGACACTTTTCAATGATGGCTTCCCTCTCTCCTGGGCTCCCAAGGATGGATATACACAGACAATTCAGACATGAAGCAAAGACTATACAGAGAATATAATCCTCATTTTGACACTCTGTGTTGTTGTTTTTATCGCCTTTCCTCACTCTCCTTCATTCTCACGCCGCCCACCTCCGTGTGCCTCTATGTGTGTGTGTGTGTGTGTATGTATGTGTGTGTTTATCTAGTGCGGATCTCCTCTCTCCCCTCTTTATTTTTTGCCTAACAACACAGATCGAGCCGCGCATGCGCAGAAAGAGACAGCAGCCAGGGTCACGTGACCAACAGCTGACTGCACTACCTCACTGCCAGAGATGAATAATATAATATAATATCATACAATAATATATAATATAATATAATATAATATAAAATATAATGTAATGGTGTAGGCATTCCATCCAATGTTTTAATGTATTAAATTATATGTCGAACAGTTATTTTATATGTATTTATTTACCAAAACATCATGTTTCTTTATATTTTATAAAGGTGAGGGGAAAGCATTTTATAAAGACCCCTCTATACTTTTTGCAAAATGTCATGTACTTCTCAAAAGTACATTTTATTGACCTCTTTTTTTAAACAATGAATGCAACATAAGCAATTATATTGTCTCATCAAGGCCTTTTGTAGTAAAAGTGATTCTGTTTAAACTGAGTAAGTTACCAGAAAACAAAAAGTGAACCCTTTTCTCTGGACATTATAGGAAAGTCAAGTAGTACTCTGTTGTGTTTAATCAGAGTTTACGCTGGTTTCTGTCTCTTCTGCCTGAACAGGTAGGAGACAGAGATTAGCCTCTGGCTATTAGCTCCAACCTCAGATGACTCATAAGTGTGATGTGACATCGCTCAGCGTATGCTGTCTCATACATTGCCCAAAACACCCCTTTAATCAATAATGCATGAAACATTTGGGGACAGAACTGGTACAGCTTTCATTACAAATGCAGACTGGTGTTGGATAGTGCTTTTCATTTTACATTATTTATCAAGTGTCCAAAAATTTACAGACACCTGCTCATCCAGCATTCCTTCTTGCGGCACCTGAATACATTTAGACATATAAGGTATATCATGTTATATGAAAATCAAATTTTTAATATGATATGTTATATTATATTCAATGCAATAAAAGAATATGTCAGTAAAAATTACACAATATTCTACTTGTAACTTCATAAAAACACTAGAACTCAATCTCCCAGATCAATTATTATATTCTCTTATATTGAATAAATTGATATTTGTAATGTAATGAATTTGATTATATAATAATATATTCAGTGTAATGTAGCATTTAAGGAATAGTTCCCCAAAATTCACCTTAAACAACTTTCAACTTGGAACTCTTGGAACTAGAACTTAGTAGTTCAAATCAGTTCTGTAAAAAAATCACAACCTTTTAAACTGAACCCATTAAGGCAGCACAGACTTGTTCAAGTGGTTTAGAGTACTGGATGACTTACTTTGAGCCATGAAGGTGAACACAACTACCTCTAAAGGCAGCCACCAGGGATGTTATCCTCAAAGCAGTCAAAAATTAGAGGACTGCTCTATTTGTGTAAGTATTGAGTTCGAGTGTTTGCTCTAAATTTAAGATGCACAATTTGGACTCCAGACTCTGAATGTCTCAACTATAACTGGGGTCCACAGAAAGATGCGAAAACTCTGGACTTACTGGTCTTGTAAAAGACATTTAGTTAGCTGAATTGACCATACAGAAGAAGAGCACTCAGGTCAATCTGATCCAGCAGCCAGTATGGAGTTGCCATACCCAACGGATTTGAAGTGGCTGGGATTGGCTGGGGATTATAATGCAGAGTGACAGGCAGGGGTTTGCTCTGATGGTATGGGCTGATTGGATTGCAGGTTTGTCTCTCTCTCCTTCAGAGGTGGGAATGAGAGGGAGAGAGAGAGAGAGAGAGAGAGGGCTTCAATAGGATAGTGAGAAGCAACACAGTGAATTGACCACAGCTCAGGACAGGCCAGCATGGGTAGTGGAAGCAGTAGCGCCAGTGTCGTACAGGGCGGGTGAGTAAGACCATACACCTTACAAACAAGCAAACCAGCAAAAAGAGGTGAAGACTCAATGAGAAAGTGTTGCAATGTGCTTGATGAAAAGGGCCTATGTCCCAATTCAGTCATCTACTCTTTGTAAAACTATCCCAGCAATAAAAATGCATCAACAGATACAAATACCTTAGTGAACCTGTGTATCAAATTGATAGCACCAGCAGCAGGCCGTATGTGGCATTTCTTTATCTGATTATAATTAAACCAATGGTATGACAGCTGGACAGCCATGTAATGCTTAGATGTGGTTCTCTGCTTATTCAGAAAATATGCAGATATGTAAAAGATAGGCTTACTGGCCTTTAAGCACTTAAATATATGAGTTGCTGTCATTGCTGATTCACACTTGGCGAAACAGTTTAAATGATCTCCATTGGTGCTTACAGATGAATTATTAGTGAATTTCTCAGTGCCCAGCAGGGGGCAATGTAGCATGTGAAATAGATACAGGCCTGCGCTGACAGGTCTGTAGTTTATTCATGTGTTCATGATGCATTCAGTTATGTTGGTGAATGTGTAGTACTTCCCATAGCATTGACTGATTACTTCAGTTGAAACAGTTAATAATAACCATTTAGAATAATGTTACATGAATATGAATGGTGGGCAAAGTGAAATGTGGGCAGGTGGGAGTGCATGTATGATTGTCTAAAAAAAGGAGCAGGTCTGAACATGTGCAGTTGTATGCAGGTGTTTTAGTACCCATGGGCATATTACATATTGTTGAAAGTTAAACACAACATCTGTAGAAAAACAATGCTTTCATGAAAATATTGAAGCAAATGTGTGCAACAAATAAAAAAAATTGTAGTATGTGCAAAAGTCTTGGCACCCTACTCAGGTCAAGACTTAGTAACCTCCCCTTTGGGAGCTTGTAAAGCTTTTCTGTAGCCTGTTGGGAGTCCTTGTGTTCTTCTTTGTGGTTTTCATGTCAAAGATTTGCCCACAGATTTTCAGTGATGTCCAAGTCGGTGACATCCATTAAAAAACTTCAGCTTGGGCTTCTTGAAGTAGTTCTCAGTAGATTGTGTGGTGTGTTTTGTAGGTTGTTTTGACTTCCCTTTGCCTTATAAATCAGCAATATATGTATTATGGCCAGCAGTGATCAAGCTTTTGCACACCAATTAACTCTGCTATGGGCTTTAATCTGTTACGGTAAAATGTTGCCTCATGTACTTTTAGTAGTAAATGATATACCAATAAATCCCCTCCATGTGATAGCATTGTCTGGAAGTGTGAAACATGATTGTGTGTCGGATTAACATAAAGCGGTCCAATTATCAGGATATTGGGAGTTTGATGCTGGCGATGCCACATTCATCCATGGCAGGGAGTCCAAAAGATTATGATTCAGTCAGTGTGGTGCCCTGATGTGACAGAATTAGCAGTTACTGTTCTCTTTCACATGTGCTGAGCTGTTGAATGATGCTGCATTATCAGTGCTGCTTCACGTATCTCATATGCAGTATGACCAGATATTCAGGATGTCCCATCCACATCAAATTTAGCAAAAAACGTACATTTTATATATATATATACACACACGCACACACACATACTCTAGTTATTCTAATATGCTTGTTGACTTGCTTGCAATATCATACAGTCATAGACGTTCCATATGGTCCTACAGTCCTAGTGAGGACCACAAACACACGCAGTACAGGGTGATCATGAAGCGACAGAAAGCCAAATATGACTAAAATGGCAGCTGTTACACAACAGCATTGCTGTGCTCCAACACTAGAGGGACCTCTGACTGCACAAATCACTTGAAGGACGCGCGAAACAAGAGGAGAAAAGAACGTCTTGATGTCTACAGAAAAATTTCTGCTTCTTTAAATGGGACGTTTATACTAAGGGTAGGGAACAGACCACTGCACAGTACACAAACACCTGAATAAATATACCAATGCATTTTCACTTTACAGAACACATAACAGCCTGGTTGCATAATCTAGACCATCATTGGCTCAGTGTATAGTGATGGTGGACCTATAACCTGGCTGCTTATAGAAAGGCGTGGAGAGGATGGGACAGAAAGAAGGAAAGTGGGGAGCAGCACATGCCAGGCATGCCTGACTAAGTCCTCCCACCTCTAGGTATATTATTGTGAGGCGAAGTGGAAAAAATGACTGGGTGGAAAGATCATGAGCTCACAAAGGAGAGCTTTACATGTATGTGCGTACGTGCGTAATTATGCGTTTTGCACGTTGAGAGAAAAGCAGTCCCTTTCGTACTGATATTATTTATGGGAGAAACTGATATATATGTTTAAGAGCTCCTACTCTGTTTCTGGATGTTGTGATCGTGCCTTAGTTAAACCTCAAGTTCTCATCTAATTTCATTGAAGTCCCAATACTTTTCTCCATTGTATATGTGTATATGTAGACAAAAATATTGGGACGCCTGACCACTACACCAATGAGGACATTCCATTCAAATACATAGACTTAAACGCGGAGTGCCCCCTGCCCCCCTCAACAAGATTTTGAGTTTTTCTGTGTGAATTTGCGCCCCATTCATGGTCTAGACCATTGTGAGGTCAGGCACTGATGTTTGATGAGAAGGCCTGGCTCGCTATCTCCATTCAAGTTCATCCCAAAGCTGTTCTTTGGGGTTGAGGTCAGGGTTCTGTGCCGGCCATTCAAGTTCTTCCACACCAAACTCCACCATGTCTTTATGGACCTTGCTTTGTGCACTGGGCCCCAGTCATTGTGGAATAGAAAAGGTTCCCAAAAACCTGTACGTACACACACACATGCACACACACACACACACACACACACACGTATATATATATACAGTATACACACACATATATATATATATATATATATAGAGTATACACACACACGCACACACACACACACACACACACACACACACACACACACACACAT
>JBBJLR010087900.1:0-10445 GCA_037577145.1 Brachypetersius gabonensis | reverse complement strand
CCTGAAGTGCAAACCACAACAACAAATTGCTAAACACAACAACAAATTGAGAAACACAAACTAATTCAGAAACAACAGCAAAATTGAGAAGCACAACAACAAAACTGAGAAACACAAAAACAATTTAAGAATCACAAAAACAAAATTGAAATTCACAAAATCAAATTGAGAATCACAAAAACAAAATTGAGAATCACAAAAACAAAAGACGAATTCCGAACTCGGAAAGGGTTGGTACCAGTCCAGTACCAACAGGAGACATCACTGATTGGACGACCGTGCTGTTTGTCTTTGGAACCGGAAGTTACTCTGCCTGTAGTGCATTTTTCCATGAACCAACATGAACATTACAGTTACACCGATTCCTGTGACCATCGGATTCTGTGACTCTATGGGCGCTATTTCACATTTTGCTGCTGAATAAACACAGCGTGCATGCGCTCTATACGCAATTTACTATAGGACTTCCTTGAAGCGCAACTGAAACACGCTGTATCTGCCCGCGTTTAGCCTAATATTGTTATAGGCGCAAGGCTTTACTCATGACATTTAATGTATTTTAGAATACAGTACAGGAATACATGAAACCCAAAGAGGAAAATCACGAAGAGACTCGTGAATAAACTATGAATAAATTGCTATGCCAGTGTCTGCCTGTTGTTTTCACCCACACATTCTATTTTTGATAACTGGCATCAGTGTTTACATTATTTATGATTGTTTAATATTTTTTGGTATCATTTCTAAATGTTATATACAGTACATTCTTCAATTGTACTGAGGGATTACTCAGTACATTGTAAGCTTCTGAGGAAATCTTTGTTTTTAAATAATCTACTTATCAAAACAATTTTTAGTACAAAAAAATTAGGTGTAATCAATATAGAATGTGTGGGTGAAATCAACAGGCAGACACTGGCATAGCAATTTCTGTTAGTGGGTATATATACAGTACTCATTTTATTATGTTTCTGAATGCCTATATTCAAAACACAACGTCACATCAGCTGTGTTTAAAAGAATCACAATTAGAACAAAGCCTTTATTATTGATTTACTTTGCATGGAGTATAGTTTATTCACAAATCTCTTTGTGATTTTCCTTCCTAACTTCTGGTTCCAAAGACAAACAGTGTGGTCGTCCAATCAGTGATGTCTCCTGTTGCTGACTGGTACCTACCCTTTCTGGTTTCTTAGTGTAATTGTGCTTCTCAATTTGTTTTTTGTGATTTGTCTTTTGTTTTTGTGATTCTTAATTTGTTTTTGTGATTCTCAATTTGTTTTTGTGATTCTCAATTTTGTTTTTGTGATTCTTAATTTGTTTTTGTGATTATCAATTTTGTTTTGTGATTCATCTTTTGTTTTTGTGCTTCTTAATTTGATTTAGTGATTCTTAATTTGATTTTGTGATTCTCCATTTGTTTTTGATTCTCAATTTTGTTGTTGTGCTTCTCAATTTTGTTTTTGTGATTCGTCTTTTTTAATGACTCTTAATTTGTTTTTGTGCTTCTCAATTTTGTTGTTGTGCTTCATCTTTTGTTTTTATGACTCTTAATTTGCTTTTGTGATTCTTAATTTTGTTTTGTGATTCTCCATTTGTTTTTGTGCTTCTCAATCTTGTTGTTTCTGAATTAGTTTGTGTTTCTCAATTTGCTGTTGTGTTTCGCAATTTTTTGTTGTGGTTTGCACTTCAGGGCCACCGAAGGGATCTGATTCATGCATAACTGAAAATCCTGACGTAAGAAACAACGTGCTTTGAGATTTGAATTCAGTATACTGGATGGATTAGACAAATTAGCAGAACAATGTTTTTTTTGTGTGATCCAGTGTCATTTTTTGCACTTACAAATATGTAAAGACATTAAAATCTGTTGGTAAACGTCCTGGGGAGATTTCACCCCAGCAACTCAGCAATCTCTGAACATGACCGCATCAAAAAGTAAGGAGACCTTTGAAAAAGGTTTGAAGGTCACAGGCCAAAAATAACAAGACCAGGCGCTATTTCTGACTTGTGCAGAGGTGCCTGAAATGGGTAAAAAAAAGGGCTCTTTGGCAAGACCTGCATGACCCCTATTTACAGAGAACAAATATCATGGCAAGAGAGACAACACACAACAAATCTCTACAGCGTCATTGCAGTGTCAGGCTTAAGAAGCTTTGCCGTTGTCTCCAGCAGCAACTATCAAAGCCCTTTCCCACCATCTTTTATTATTTGATCTTTAATCTGCCTGAAATGCTGCTGACATTTGAGTAGTGTATCTTCCCAGCCTGTGGACACTACCAATTTTTTATGGATATTCAGCATAAAACCCGATTTTGAATAATTAAACTAGTTCATGTGTTTAATGAATGGTGCTAATGCTCTTTGAGGTATCTTACAGTCAAAAACTCAAATGAAAATGTTGCTCTCTAAAACAGTTTCTAAACATTGTCATCTGTACAACCTGCCACTGTGTCCTCTGAGTGATAAGGCATTCAAATGACAAAATATTGCTATGTAAAAGCTACAATCAAGCTCATTACATAACATAACATTATGAAGCTATGTGAACATTTAACATTCAACACTGATAAATACTGTTAAAGTACTTGAATTATATAGGAAAACAATATGGGAACTTTGTAATCAAGTTCTGTGATAAGGGCGACTGTAATAAATGTCTGTTAAATGTTACAAGCGCTCATATATTTTCGCAATGGTTAGTCTTACATTAGGAGTTTGCTTATAAGATTCCAAATGTTTCTGGAGAATCAACAGCTGGTGAAGATTACTAAAGACAGCTTTGCACCAAATTGCCCCTCAGCCTGAATAGAGCAGATACTGTTAAACTGGATTATTTCAAGGTTGTTGCCCCTTTGTGTGTCTGTAAATGAATTTAAATAAAGGTAAATCATGATTCTAGGTGGTGGTATTTCACAAGCATAAAGAGGAGCTAAGCTTAATGATAAAAAAAACCCCTCCTGAATTCATAACTAAGATATACATGTCATATACTGAATGGTATATGGAATGCTGTGACTCACATTTCTTTACAGTGTTGGAGGTGGGAAGTACATATGTTTTTATTTGCTTCACAAAATAATCAGAAAAAGGTATTAATCAGTCATTTTGATTATGGAAAAATAAAACGTAGTAAAAAATATTTTTAAGGAGACTACTTTGCTTTAAAATAAGTTTATTTAAAAATAATTATAAAAAAAATGATGGAATTCATCTTAAACATTTTCCCACAGGCTACCTTGTACAGATGCATGTACCATTTATTTCCTGAAAGGCCTGGTGCAGGGACAGAACTGCCTGAGGTTGCAACTTTGCTGCCAGTTTACATTTTCTGTGTTTATACACTACAAATTATAGTATCAGTAGTAAGAAATCTATCTAATGGAGATGCGCCCTGGTTAAAGGCGAGCCTTTTAAAAGGAGCGCTCATAAAAGAGCTTTTCTTTACCGTGAGGTGACACAGAACCTTCTGAATGGACATTTTCATTTTGAAATGGCAAAGTAGACGGCCATAACCTAATTTCTGAACCTTTTTCCTAACTGAAGGTGCAGTCACTTTTCCCAGCAAGTCCCCAAGATGTATTGAAGTGAAGTTTAAGGGGTGGAATTTGTAGTTTTATCTGTGGCCCCTATGCTCACACACTAACACACTGTATATTTGCCCTAAGATATACATATACATACAGCATATATCTGACATATATTTTCCCCCTGGGGCCAGACCATACACTTGTGTCAATACATCAACTTACTATCTGATCAGTCCAGTATCATGTTTGGTATTTGTCAGCTTTTATGACCATCTTTCTGCTCTGTCTTTAGATTCAATTAATTTATGTGGCACAGATAACAATTGCATCTGTGCTTTGTGAAGTATGGAACTCTCAAATGAAGTCAGCAAGGGTTTAACCCATCAAGTGTGGCTTCATCATGAAATGTATAATGGGATGATTTCAGACTAGTCTCTACTGTATCTAGCACATTAGGGCTGCATAATACATCCTATTTGATACATTATTGCAAAAGAAATGGTTGAGAGCACTCAATATCAACACAAGGCAAGATTTCTGAGTTTGCTTGATTCACAGCTTTCACAGCTACTTTTGTAGTCATGCTTAATGGGGTTCATTTATTCAACCAATTTAGCTGATCCAATATGACAATCAAATATTAGACTTGGAAAACAAAGCCCAAATAATATTTAATAACATATTGCGGACGCTCTTAACCAGATTGTATAATCAGTTTTGCACAAGGTCTTTTAGACCTGTTTATACTTGGTTGTGACCAGTATGTAAAGTGATAAGATTTTAACCACATGTACATGCATGTTACTAACTGAATGAGGTGTATAATATGCAAACCAGCTGCATTTACATTGGTGTAACCATCTCACGTTTACACCTGCATTTTTACATGGGGAATCCAAATCAAATATATACTCATGATACTTAAGACACACCCAACATGACCAGGTGTGAATGGTACCTTACTTATTTCCTGCAGTGGAGAATCAAGCCCTAACCTGCTGAGTGTACACCACACCAACTGCAAACTAAAAATGTTTACACGTCCATTTCTGCATTATCTTGATTCAATAAAGGTTAAATAAATAATTGGACCGCGTGAACAAGTAGTTGAGAAAATACTTTTGTGTGTGCTATTCATCAGATGTCCTGTAGTGTAGGACCCAGCACTTTTGTTTACCTCTCTGCCCAGACAAACACATTAATAGGTTTTCCTGTGAAAGACATTAGTTACCTCTGAAGCATGAGAATAGAGAATCCACAAACATAGAATGAAACGCAGGGGTATATATACTAACTAGATAAAGGAAAACACCTGAAGAGAGCTGACACAAGAACTGGGCTAACAGGATAACAACGATAATATTTCTTATTATAAATCAGCCATAAAGATGGTTTAAATAACCTAAGTACAAACCCCTAATGATGCAACACGACCTGTTTGATTTGTACATAAGCACATGATTCTGTGGAGGATTTTGTATGTCGGAGGTGATTTACTGTGATTTATGTTTACTGTGATGCTTATAGTTAGTTTAGCTTAACATTTTTACTCAAAAAACAAACACAATTACAGAGTTATGCTGATTTCTTTTAGCAGTTACAGTTAGATGTAGAGGTGGGCTTAGACTTCGCTTTTGCAGTTTTACGCAAATATTCTCTTTCTATAAACTGAGGTAGTTACACAATCTATCTCTTGATACTTGTATAACATTCTTGCTAGCTTTCCATAACATTTTCCTGTTTGGTGCCTCTTGCTGCATACCAGTTACTGCTATGCAAAAGTGGACAAAAAATGCTACTGCCCAGTAATACATAGCATGTGTATATAAATCGAATGCAGAGCTTTTTCAGAATTGTCAGTGTGTGCTCATATTTACATTTACAGCATTTATCAGATGTGTTTATCCAAAGCGACTTCCATTTCCTAACTACAGGGGACAGTCTCTCCCTGGAGCAACTTGGGGTTAAGGGTCTTGCTCAGGAACCCAGTGGTGGTGTGCTGAGGGTGGGATTTGAACACATGACCTCTTGGTCTAGAGGCAAGTATCCTACCCACTATGCCACCACCACCCCATAGCCAATAGGAGGTTGCTTTGAATGAGCAAACTGAGGTTGCTGTGCCAGGAAAATATCTCTAATGGCTAGGGATAGGGGTTATACACACCCAAATCCAGGTGTAAAGACATCAAACACATTTAAAACCACTCAAACCACTATAAGAGGAGCTATTGCTGCTCCAAGGGTAAGTTTCTAAGTTTTCTTCTAAATAATGTTCGTTATTTATTTCTTTCATTTTTTAAACTTCACTGATCCTCTGCAGGAACTTATTTACCCAAAGGAAGCAGTGGGCAGCTAGGAAGCAGTGGGCAGCCCGGAGCAGTGTGTGGGGACGGTACCTTGCTAAAGGGAACCTCAGTGGTGCCACTAGCAGTCTTGGGATTCCAACCCATGACCTTCCGATTACAGGGTTAAGTTGCCGAACCACCAGGTCAGCAGCTCCTCTTGTATTCTTGTATTCTTGTAAGTACTGACTACATATGTAAGGGAATGAACAGAAAAATAAGGAGCAAAACAGGTGATTACTTGGTGATTTGCATATTACTCACCACATACTAATTGCTTTTTAATCTGACAAGCTGGAGATGCATAAGAACAAAGTGTGATTGATAGCACATGACTGAAATCAGGTTCCAATCCAGACAATAGTTTCATGAAAAGACGAGGTGTAAACAGAATCAAAAGAATAAAAACTCAAAAACTCTACTGGCCATCATTAGAAGTGGTAGTTAAGGAGAATGTGCATGATGGAATTCTAAAGAACCTCAAATTACTAAACATGTATCAGAGAGCAATGTCTGTGAGATAAACCATGTCTAATGTTAGTAATCTATCAAGAGGGCACAAGAACAGTGGATGGACCAACAGTGCACTTCTAGACAAGGAACTTGAGATGGTGTGAGGCAGGAAAACATCCTGAAAGCAGAAAAAGAAGATGTGCCGAGACGGTAACAGGAGGGAAGTTTTGTTGTAGATTAGAAGTGTATTAGTCTAGTGAAGAGAAGGAAGCATGTGTATCTGCAGTTCTGTCACTATTTATTTATGAATCGAGTTTTCACCAAACAGAATGCTGCATCTGATTTGAACTTGCTTCTCTGCGATCCTGAAAGCTTTTGAACTGGCAGCTCTGTCAAACCTTCCACTGCTGGGAGTAAGTGTTTGTTTACTGCAGGCTTTTCCTGCTCTTTTACAAGTATCTGTTGAGATACTGACCTATCGGTTATATTTCTTCATAGCACCTTATCTGCAGCACAGAGGAAGACAATATGTGACAGGAAATTGAATCCACTAGCAAATGGTTGTTTTGTCCAAAAGTGTTGAAAATGCTCGAAGGTTGAGAAAGTCACGTCCTTAGATCTGGATAACACATGCAACGTACATGTTCATTAAACGCTACTGGAATATAATAATAATAATTAAAAAATAATAACAATAATATACTACTACTACTACTACTACTACTGCTACTACTACTACTACTACTAATAATAATAATAATGCAAAAACATGTGCTCCATACCAACCACCTTTCCCCTCCAAGTTCTAATTATTTTAGTCCACCTAAAGGGTGTATTGACCCTGAAGCGCCTTCATACATTTATTGTATTACTTTCATCTCATAACTCATTAAAACAAGCAGAGGAACTCAGTCGAAAGTGTAGACTTACAGCGATTTAGACCACATTTGTATTTCTAAACATAAAGATGTTATTTTTTGAATCTGATGAAATCTGATTACCCTTGTTCACACGTACAATATGAAAATAGTTCTTCAAAGTGACACAATAGAAGACCCACTTCTCTAAAGGCCCTTTTACTGGATAGTTTAAAAAATGAGATGTGCAAGTACAGGGAATCAGGACTAAGTTTAACAAACCTGAACACATTGTAAAGGGCCGAGAATGACAAAATGCTTTTTGCCAAGCCAAGAGTCATTTAAGAAACTTTATTCTAGGCATAGAGAAACACCATCCTTTGCATTTGTTCTGTGCCAGATATGTAACCGAATATACAGTTAATGAAGTAGATATACATACTCAAAGCAAAATGACAATATCAATATAACATTGAGTTTCGAATGCACATTGTAGTTTCTCAGGAGAATGTGCATGTTTTCTTTGTTAAATAGTTCCTACCTTTAAGACAAAGTCAATGCAGCTTAAGAAATTAAACAGCAATAATACACTATACAATTACATTCCCTGACTAAAGGTACTGAGCACATAACCTTGAGGGTACACAGTTACAAGATTCCCAAAAAGGTTTGTTTTTTTCTGAGAATTTGCAGGTAATATATCATAGGTTATAGGTTATATGCTAATGGAAAATGAAATCCCAGGGCTGTTAGATATAACCCAAATTACTTAAACCCAGACAGAGCTAGTGGTTGACTATTGATGATATACTATTTATGATTTGTGGCACCAAAAAATGTTCTGTTCTTTTTGTCACTTTTCTCTGTAGATGTGGAAATAGCTCATGTCACAGCATAGAAATGACTAAACATCCCCTCAACTACCATAAAACAATTAGTCCATAAAACAATTATGGTTGTCTTCACAAATAATCGTTCGAGTTTTTAATACTGGTTATTACAGAGAGAGAGAATAACAGCAAGAGAGAAAGAATGGGGGAGGATAAGAGAGAGAATGAGAGAAAGAGCAAAAGAATGTGTCACGGTGTGGTGCTGGGAGGGAATGGGGAGGATGCCACAGTATTGTGTACACAATATGTTTTAATGAAAAGAAACACAGAACATAAACACAATCCCCGACTCAAAATAACACAACGAAAACAGAAATACAAACACAACAAATGTCTGGGAACTAAAAGCTAGGCCCGTGCTCCTCAAAGAAAACAGAACCGAAAACAAACTCAGGATTCAGGGCTAAACCCTCCTCAGATTCGCGAGCAGAAATGTGGATTCAGATCCCAGCGCTGATAGCGCGTAAACCAAAAGCTTAAACCGGGGAAGCACGGGCCTGCAAAACAGAGAAAAGAAACACAAGATCATGAACAGGAAATGGGTAGCATACAACAAGCACGATACACACAGACACCCTTGGAAGACAAATACAGACTCAAAGTGGAAGGGATCGGCTGGGGAGGAAAGGAGGTGGAACGGGACACAGGACACAAACGGAAACATGGCGACAGAAAAAGGGACAAGGGGGAAAGGGAGAAAGGGAGGGCAGGAGGTGAATCGGGATACGGGAAGACATGAAACTAATACTTGGGAGACGGGGAACAGAGTCTACGGGAAGAGAGCGAGGTGGCCGTCACAGTACCCCCCTCTCCAGGCTGAATCACCTCCTGGGGATTCCAAGGGACACATCGCCTCCCAACGGGGTGTGGGAGCGACGGCTGATGGGGAGGCCGACCCCGGGGACAAGGGACTGGGCGATCCGGTTGTGCGGTGTGAAAATCATGTGTGATAGAATGCGGTGTGATAGAGAAGGAATGAGAAAGGATGAGGAAGAAAGTTGGAGAAAGAGCAAAAGAATGAGAGAAAGAGAGCAAGAGAGAGAGTGAGAGAAAGAGAGCAAGAGAGCGAGTGACAGCGAGAAAGAGAGAGAGCGCAAAATACTGGAATTAAATTGGAGCAAGTCAAGCGCTGCTGGAGACCACTGCATTCCAGATCCATTCAGATTTTATTTCAGTCAGCTGCACAGTTAAATTGTAGCAGGTCCTCAGGTCTATGAGGACCAGAAAATGGATGGGATTGAGAGAGATTTGCGGCACTCTGGGCAAATCAGGAAAATGCCAGATGGGCCCACATTGGGTTAAGACGTCCACTTTTAATAGAAAAATATTACTCAGCTTCTGATTTTATTACCATATCATATATCAGCCAAACTCAGTTTTTTAGCCTCCCTGTGTAATGGAGTGGGGCAGGTCTGATGTGCTAAAAATGAGGAAGGAAGGAAATTTGGCCTGGTCTGCTTTTTTGCTTGCAGACCAGAACCATATATAAATATATAAACACATAGAGGAGATATATTAAAAAAGTTTCCCTTCAGCAAGTGTGTGGGCTGTTTTCATTGTATGGTCATTATCTCTCTGGACCACACAGCCCTGTAATAGAAACTGCAATAAAATACATGTCCGTTTGAAAAGTTAGCTTTTTTAATGCAAAACCTGATTGGATTATTTTATGATAGACCAGAGAAGGTGTTTTGTTGTGTTTTGTTGAGAAGATGTTTGATTTGGCCCACCAGAAAGTCAGCAAAAAAAATTTGTACATACAACAGTTAACCACAACATTTAAACTACTGACAAATGGAATAATATTGATCATTTCATTACTGTGGAACCTGTTAAGCAGTGGGATATACTGGGCAGTTCTGTTGGAAGCAGATAAAATGGGCAAGTGTAAAGATCTGACTTTGACAAGGGTAAAGCTGTGAGATTAGAAATAGCTAGACATAGCAAGTCAGAGCAGCAGGTCTTGCGGGGTGTTCCCTGTACGCAGTGGTTAGTTATGTGGTCTATGGAAGGACACCTGGTGAAACGGCAACAGGATCACGGCCACCCGAAGGCTCACTGATGTGAATTGGAAGTGAAGTCTGGTCTAATTGCTGAAATAGTTCATGCTGGCTTTGATAGAAATGCAAAGGAAGACCCTGCCTATTTCAGAAAACACCTACAATGTGTGCTTTGGGAGGAAGGCAAGTTGGCAAAGGCAGTGTGATGCTCAGAGCAAAGCACTGGTGGGGAACCTTTAATCCTGGCACTTCTAATGTTTTGGTGCCATATAAGAGCACACCTTTAGAGATCTCTATGGTCTACACAATATTAGGATGCATAATGTATATATATGTGTGTGTGTGCATGTGTGTGTGTGTGTTTTTATATATA
>JBBJLR010087869.1:0-10447 GCA_037577145.1 Brachypetersius gabonensis | reverse complement strand
CCTACCCACCCAGAGAGAGAGAGGACAGTTATACTGAGTGATGGGGGAGAGGGAGGACCACCCTACCCACCCAGAGAAAGGACAGTTGTGCTCTCTTGGACTCTGGATGGGTGGCTGTAGGACCACTGGAGACGACCGTGAGCCCTGTTATATTTTTGCTGTATCAGGTGTGTTTACTTCATCTGTTGGTTGTTTTGAACTGATCATGTGTGGTTTATATATGGAGAGGACAGGATGTCCAGTGAAGTACTGGAGTTTTGGGGACACTTACAAGACGACTCCAGACGGCCCCCTGTCTGCTCTGCAGGTCTGGGGTCAGACGCACATGTTCGGGTGTGATCATGGCATTTCCCATCAAGTCCCAGTGAGACGAGCTGGAGGAGCCCAGACCTACCGGTGAAACACACACACACAATGACACACACACACACACACAGACACACACACAGACACACAATGACACACAATGACACACAATGACACACAATGACACACAATGACACACAATGACACACACACACAAAAGCAGAGTTAGCAGAGTTTGATGGTTCTCCACCTCAAACACATTCCCTAAACCTGACAGTTAACTGGGAGGAGAACCAGGAGTTTCAGAGCCGGGAAATCACCAGAACCTGCTGGACCACGACCCTCCAGGACTGGAGCTCCACACCTGTCCTGTCACACGGAAGTAAAGGTTTTGTGACTAACATCTAGAACCACAGTGGATCTTTTTGGAACATCCAGCCTCTCCTAGAAACAGAGGTGAAGACAGCGTGGATGTCTGTTGATTTTTTTTAAAAGGTTGTCCTGAAGGCCATCTTGAGCACATCACTCCAGTCCCTTTCGTTGGCTTGTAGTTGAATATCGAAATAATGTTTTACTTTTAATATTTCATAACCTGGAACCCCTGTACCTTTCTGACCTCTTACACATCCTCCCTTACTCTCAGATCTCCTCTTCCAATCTACTCGTAACGCGTTCTGCTCGTTTGTCCTCCACGGGGTTTAGACCAATTAGTTACATCATAATATTGGTATTGGGACGCCTGACACAAACAGGGACTTAGTTGGAGACACCACATTCAAATCCATAGACTTTAATATGGAGTTGGTCCCCCTTTACGGCTATAACAGCTTCCGCTCTTCTTGGAAGTTTCTGTGGGAATTTGTGTCCATTCATTCTGTGGCATTTCTGAGGTCAGACACTGATGTTGGACGAGAAGGTCTGGATCACAATCTCCACTCCAGTTCATCCATAAAATGTAGCACTGACTCTTTTATAACTTTCAAATCCTGTCTTTAAACTTGCTGTCTCTCTCTTATCTTGTCCCTGCACAGATTTTTAGTCTTTGTGACTTATTATATTATGATTTTCTATTGCTGTTTGCCTTATATTGCGTAATTAGTGTAATGACCCGGTTTGCTTGTCTGTAAGGTGTCCTTGAGAGGTGCCTTAAAATGAAATGAACAACAATAATAACACCAATAATAACACCAATAATAATAACAATAACAATAACAACAATAACATTAATAATAATACTAAGCAGAAGAACTTGTACCTTGATAGGGCTTGGTCAGTGAGTACTCCCTCTTCAGAAACTCCTCGGGCTCGTAGGCGTTATTTCCGAAGCCCTGATCGACCAGAGAGAGGAATAAAAGAAATAAAAACAGAAATAAACGGCCAAAAAGCCGTAAACAAACACCAGGCCGTCTCTCCAACTTCTCCATGGGACTCGCCATCTTGCTGCTCCCCCTCCTCCTTCTCGTCCCGTCGGCTCTTCTGCTGCTCTCATTGGTTCCCTTCCCTTCAATTCATAATGACCATTGGTCACAACAACAATGTCAGTCATTATTGCAGCCAATCGTCGTTCTCCACCACAACCCGGCGATGCGCGTATAGACCAATCAGTGCTCGAGTCAAACGATCGCCCCTTAATTTCGTCCACTGTCCGTTCTCCCTTTATCTTTCCGATTTTAATTTAAAAAGCTGTTTATATATACAGTATAGCGATTTAATTTCTTCATTTACTTTGATACTGTACAGCATTTTGTAACTTTGTTTTTGAAAAGTGCTATATAAATAAAGAGTATTCTTCTTCTTCTTCTTCTTCTTCTTCTTCTTCTTCTTCTTCTTATTATTATTATTATTATTATTTTTATTATTATTATTATTATTATCATTATTATTATATGTTCTAATTGGCTGCCCTGTAGCAGTATGTAACAGTCCAGGTGAAAGGCAGGCACCCTCTCTAAATTATTATTTTTAACCCCCTAAAGGGGTTTGGAACTAATGTGCAGTGTCACTACTTTTGAAAAATGATTATATTTTACATGCAAAATGATTATATTGCATTATGTGCAATAACAGACTGGAAATAGAGAACATCTCCACACCACTATTTCTGTTAATTACTAAAGCACTAATTTTATTTATCTGTAGCATTTCTAATCTTTCTGACCACAGCATTAGGTGTATATAGTATTTAGTATTTAGCACAGAGTATTTTCTGGGGAGTTCTATTTGACTTTATATAATGTTTTATATTGTTCCTGTCTCTGTATGTCTGTGCAGTCATAAGACAAGCAGTTTCCTCCAGGACCACCAGTTCTGATAACATGCATATTACAGAGATGGATTATCATTTGATTATTTAGGCAAGCACAGATCCTACAAATCCTTCGGCTTCTTGCATGTTTCCTTCATACAAATGAAGAATAAGTGGGGAGGGCGAACCAAACAACTTTTAAAAGTGTAATATAATAGTTCTGGCGCCTATTAGTGAAGACTCTCAGTTATAAAACCCCCCATTAATCATCAATGATATTCTAGTCGGGAAACTGACTAGGCCATACTGTCTTGTTGAAATGTCTGTCTTCCAGGCTGATGAGATTAAATTCTTCTCTAATATCTCCTGGTGCATTATTTTACTCATGTTTCTTATGATGGGAGGCTCCAGTACCGTCTCATTATCTGAATAATTTAAAAATACCTTTAAATCTTCATATCAACAAGTGCAGAAAGTAATCTCAGGGCAACTGGTGACCTAGTGGTTAGTGAGTTCGCCCTGCAATCTGAAAGTCATGGGTTTGAATCCCAACTGCTAGTGGCATCACTGAGATTACCCTTGAGCAGTGTTGTGCTGCCTTTCTTACACTGTTAAAAAACACCCCCTCAAACTGCTATTTTGGCTCCTTTGGGGGGAGGGTCTGGGTCTTGATCCGGGGGTACAGTACCCCCCAGTACCCCCTGTAATTCGAACCATGGATTAAACACAGAGGAAGAATGTTGTGCCATTCTCACTGTGTGCTGGGGCGTGTTCACATTTAACAAAATGGTAATTTTACAACATAAAAAAGTAAATTTTAGCAAGATATATGCACTTGGAGTGTATTTTATATAAAACTGTGTGAATGTTTCCCTCACTGCACAAGATTCACAAATAATCTCTAATGTCTGATTTACTGGTTGCTGTTATAACTAACAGCTCCATTTCTAAAACTGTGTTCGAAATAAACTTTCATTAAACTTCAAACAGCCTTTCTTCTGTCTTAGACCCGCGCCAGACCCCCATTACCCCTGCTGTTATTGGGCCGATTAGGTTTCCTTGTTGAGTCAGACCTCTGTAACTGTAGACAGTGGTGGTTCTACAGCAGACGGCGAGGCTGCCTGAAGTGTGACACTGGTTTTGATGGGCTCTTTAGGGTTGTAATGACGGGGAATCTGTTCACGCCCAAGCCGTCACGGCTCATTAAACTGTAGACAGAGATTTCCATCAACTACAGGTTGAGTAACCACCCTGTTCCTCCCATTCCCAAACCCTTTACCTACTTTCATGGGTTTCCTTCAGAGTAGGAGTGACTGACGAGCATCTAGCAAAACTGACTAGCATCAACGTTTGCCTTTTAGTTCAGCTGGAAGTCTATGAACAAATTTCCCACTTGTGAACCTAATAAAGGTTTATCTTATCTTATATTCAAGAAGGCCAGAACACATCCAGTAAGAAGACTGGATTAGATTAACATACATGCTAACATTCAGTCTGATGAGTTCCAAATACTCACTAGCATCTAGCAAAGCTGATTAGCATTACTTTTTAGTTTTTACTTCAATAATAAACCAGTGATGTAAGCAAAGAAATCCAGATGAACAAAAACATTAACGTTCAGTCTGACGGGCTTCAGTGACTGACTAGCACCTGGCAAAACAGACTAGTATCAGTGTTAACCTTTTGGTTCAAAAGAAAGCCAGCAATGAAGGAGGAAAGTCTTGGTTTACACACAAACAGTACATGCTAACATTCACTCTGATGGACTTCAACTACTGATTAGCATCTAGAAACACAGACTACCATTAGTTTGACTTTGTTGAATAGAAAGCTAAACTCATTTAAATTAAGATGCATGCTAAAATCTGTGTTGGTTCTAAAGAAAGACAGACAAAGAATGTTTCATTTAGACACATATATGCTAACATTCTAACCAGTTCTTGAGTATATTTTTCACATTTTCGCTTATAAAATCTTAGGTGGTCCTCAGCAAAAGCACACTAATTATTGGGGCTAAAATGTCCATTATGTCATCTTTGTTTACCAATATTTTTAAAGGTTATAATTGCATTGGAAATCTTGTGACTGCCATTTTAATCTACCCCTTAAAACCAAACCCTGTAATTTGAATTAAGTGGCAGTTAATTTGTGAAACTGACCCCTTAATTTTACCATTGTATTATATTAACGCATGAGTGTGAAACTCATTCATCTTACATTTAAGACATCAAATCATAAGGTTCCTTTATTTAAGGGTCAAATTTGAAAAAGGGGGAAATTCCATAGTTTTACCGGTTAATCAGCCTTAGTCTGTGGACTTTTCCCATACATTTTCCTTAATTTCCTGAATGGGAAACTAAGATAAAAACTAAGGTAATGTTAAGGGACAAAATTTAAGAGATGGTCCTCACTCTTCCTAGAACAGGCTCTAGAGGGCATCACAGGGTAAGTTTACTCTGAGGCTGCATTGGAGTCCATAGGCTTCAAATCATACAAAACTTTTAACAGCCAGGGACAATCTGGGCTAGTCAAAGCTTTTCATATCTTATATACTTCTTATACTTCAGAACGGTACTTAAGACTTAAACAGATAAGGCATAGCTCGAATGGAACAGTGTATCTCCACTCATTCTTAACATGAATGTGTGAAAATTGCTATCGCTCTGTTTATCATGAAATGGTTATACAATGTAATTCATATATCTGAGACTCAAATTGTAGCTTCTAGGAAGTATTAAACTTATTTGAGCTCGAAGATGGAGTCCCCTGTAAAAATGGACATTCCCGCTAATGTCCTCCACTCTTTTGCTGTTCTAGTCTTATATGCTTTAAACGAATAAGTGCTTGTTGTCAACCTGACACTTGCGAGTCTGATTAATTGGCTTGCATATTGACTTTTGGTTAGTACAACAAGGATTTTGCCTATTAGCCCATGCTATTTGTCTTAGCATGCTTATTAACCAAGGCTATTAGTCTTAAAGCATATGGCAGCTTAATCAGTCGGGCCGCGCCGCTACTTTTAACACGCGATCCATCGATCTGCTTTACCGCTAGGCTAGCATGTACCACACGGGCTTGGCTTCTAGACATCTTGCTGACTTCGTCTGAGGCCGTAAAGCAACGGAATCTCAGAGGTCCTGACAGACACCATCTATCCAAAGAGAGGGACAAGATAAGGAGGTGCTAAGCCCCCCGTGGATTATGTGTTTTGGAGCAAGGAAATTCCCCTATGTTATAACCGTCCGCTCTTGGGTTATATTGACGTCTCTTGGGAGGATATAGCTTACGCCAAAGGGTCAAAGGAGATTGAGTGGGCAGCTGCGACCGAGACGCTGCCCATTTGCTGCGCCCACACAAGACTTATAAGGTAGTAATATGCCTTATAATGCACCGGGGTAGAATAAACTGTGCTCAAGTCGAAAAAATATCTACACTTCAACATATTCCAGGATGTAAAATAAAATCTAAATGGTTATTTCTTATGGTTTCTAGGCACTGAAGTCATGAACAGGAATTCTGCCCATTTTCCAAAATTTCGGTAGAACTAAAAGTTGTAAAGATTGGAAAGTCGGAAAGTCGGTCAGAGTGGGTTTGATGGGAAACCAAACCCAACTAACAATTTTGTGAGTGGCTAAATTTGGTAAAATGTTAAAAAAAGAGAATAAAATGGGCTTTTTAACCACCAACTATCTTAAAAGCTACTGTAATGATATATAAATTGACTAAAGCTATATATCATTATATATATCACCTTTATATCAACTTTGTTTCTAAACTTTGTAAATGAAGAAGCACATTACATTTACATTTACATTTACGGCATTTATCAGACGCTTTTAGCTTTCTTGGGCAAAGTTCTACTTTAAGAAATTTACCTAAAGAGGAATCCGACAGTTTTCCTGCATAAATAAGTGTTAAAGACACAAGTGGAGTCATTCGGAATTACTTTGGTCTAGGGCTGAAACGATTATTCGAGTAACTCGAATGACTCGATTACAAAAAATGTTCGAGGCAAATTCTTTGATGAATATTGTTGGCAATATTGTTTTTTAGTCTGTAGCAGAAAAGTCTTAAAGTGCATCAACTTGCCTGAAAATTAAAATAAAAATTTTATCCGTATTTAAACTGTAAACAAGTTTTGAACATTTAATGCTAAAAAAAACCCCCATAATCAGTAAATAATAATTAATTCAAATTGATAAACAACATTTAAACTCAGGAGCACAAAAAAAATTAAATATCATTTTATATTTTACAAACAAATCTTAAAGTGCATACAGACAGAGAAAATGAGAAAATAACTAAATTACAGGATGTTTTTGTTGTCTTTACTTTTAATAAGGATAGAATGTACATCCTTCATGTTTCCCAGAAAGGTTGCTCATTTTTAGAGGCCTGTCATGTTGCATAACCCACTATTGATGTAGTTGTTTAAAAACACAAAAGTATGATTTATCCGATTAATCGATTAATCGATGAAAAAATCGACAGAATACTCGATTCCAGAAATATTTGATAGTTGCAGCCCTGCTTTGGTCTGAAATGTTCTCTTTTACAGAAACTTTAAGTCAGATTTGTTCACAGTGGAGGTGAATGGAACCAGGCGTCTGCCTCTAAAAGCTCCTCACAGAAAGTTCATCATCAGATGGTTCTGGTGGCGCCGCCTGACGCCTGAGACGCTGTTCTACCAGAGTTCTGAGAAGATTTTGGTCCTAAAACTAAACCCGTTCATGGTGGAGGGATACATGCAGGGCGTTGTGAGGTAAAATAGTCCCCAAAGAAAAGAGATTTAGTTCAGATTCACTATTTTGCATCATTAACTTCGATGTAAACATTGTATGGTCTTAAAATACACGTGTGGACTCGGAGGTGCAACTTTGTTAATCATTCAGGGTCCGAAGGAGATCCATGTTGAACTGTTGTTGGATCTTCACGATGGTGCTGAGATGTTGAGAGGCAATGAGAAAACGTCCTAGCAGGTTTGCAGGTCTAGCGGTCCGTGATGACGGTGGTGAAGAGCAGCTTAATAGCCTGTCAGGAAAGTGATGATCTTCATAACGAGTTTGATGGACGTCAGAGGACGAGTGTAACCTTTGAACAGAATCTTTCACTGGGAAGGAGCCAGACTTGCGATGTTGGGATTTGGTTTAGGTTTAGTGTAGGTGTAGCTATCTGATATCACAACATTTACCGTATAACACCCCCTGCCTGAGCCCTTAGGGCATCTCGAGCATCGCACACAGCTGCTGGCTGGCCTGGAGGGGTGTAATCTATATTTGTGAGGTCTGCTGGCCGCCTGCTGTTTTTATGCTCCGTCCCCAATCACTCCAAACATTTAATCCTTTATCCACACGGACCTCTTCACGCTCTCTCCCGCACCTGTCCAGTCCACAGCGTGTGGGGTACGGAAATGCGTTATGGCTCTGAATCAGGGGTCCATTATATTTTACTGCTGGGACACACATTAGTAATAGTTATTCAGTCATTTAATAATATGCAGTGCAGACTGAAACCTTGTAATAAAGTAAAGTGGACCCTTTTAGTCACTGGAGAACACACCACAGCACACAGTGTGAACAGTGTGAAATTCTTCCTCTGTATTTTTAAACCATTTGTGGGGACGGTATCCTTACTCAAGAGTACCTCAGTGGTGCCACTAGCAGTCCTGGGATTCGAACCCATGGCTTTCTGATCACAGGGTAAACTTCCTAAACAAAATAAGAAAGATATGATAACTTTATTTATCCCAAGGGAAATTGTGTCATCAGCTTGTATAAAGTATGATAAGACAAAAAATAAAATAAATAAAAGAAAGAGATGTTGAAATAAACAATAATGCAATACAATGGCAAGAACATTAGTGTAACAGTGTAACACTGACATGATGTTTTAAATCTCAGGTGTTGAATTATCCGTTATACTTTACTGCTGGAACAAACTGTTTATAATTTAGTAATAACTTTTACAGTGCTGCCCGAAACATTGCAAATTAAACTCTAAATATTGCAAATCTTATTCAGATTTTTATGCTGATTCCAAAATCTAACTTTTAATCTACATTAAATTTCTATTTACAGTTTTGTTCCATTTTCAAATACAAGAAATTGTGAATATTCATCTTATTGTAGTCTTACATGCTGTGTCGTTTTCTCAGTGGTGCTCAAAGGATCACTGTAAGAAAGACGCTGTAATATAATGCAATATATATGAATTATATATGGTTTTGCATTATTTTATTACAACAATATTAACATTCACAATAGAGATTTTAATCTACTAAACCACACAGTAGGGGATTATTAATGCATTCACAATGACATTTGAATATTTTTGCTTTATGATTAGACTGCCACATTCGGGACATACTTTTAATTTTAATTGTCAGAACTTCATTCAGTATTTTTATTCAGAATTTAATCCTGGGTGTTAATTTATTTGAACATACGTGTAATAAATTGAATTAGATGTCTATTTACTATCAGTATACATACATACAGACATACAAACATACATACATATCAGTATATAATTTACAATGAGTATATATACATACATACAGAACATACATATATATATATATATATGCTAATTTTTAATGATATACTGATAGTAAAATCATTTTATATTTAGATGTACATACTTACAAGGACTGTAAATGATACATCTTAATAATTTTAATTATATAAACACAGAACTGTAGAATCAGTCAATAAAACAGCTATGGCTCTGAGATCCAGCTGTTCTTTATCTGAATATCTTTCCTTCTTTCTTTCTTTATTTCTACTTGTGGTTTCAGGTATGAAGAAGTGATTCCAGACTTTTGAAGAGTGAGTTCAAGCTTGGTGGTGAGTTCAATCACCTACAGACTGATCTGACATTATTTGTACTGTATATGTTAGGCCCGGTCCTCAGTGATGAAGAGGGTCTACTGCATTTCTATCACTCGGACCTTCCATCAGAAGAAATGCTCCATCATTATAAAAGGCTCCGGCATTCACTTGGGCGGGGGGCGGGGGCGGGGGATGCTCACTTTTAATCCGCCTTGTCTTCCGTCAGTCCATCCTCCACCTGTAAATAATTTGATAATGAAGAGCCCTTAATGCGTTTCCTGGCGGCTCTAGCCGGCCGCGAGCTGCAGGACCTTATGGCGGCAGTAAACGGCCCATATATCTCAGACCACATTAAAAACACAGCGGGACATAAATACTGCTGGGATCCCGGAGGCCTGAGTGAGTGACCTCAGGTTTGCCTGCCCTTCCGGTGCTGAGCTTGTGCTGACCGAGGGGAAAGCGGGACAAAAGGCATCACCATCTCCTTGATTGAAAAGCAAGCTGTTTCTTTCCGGCCTCCGCAATCAATAATTCACACCGCTGCCCGACACTTAAGAGTAATTGTGAAGGATCAGAAGGACTATCTGCTCTCTTTCCTTCTTCTACCCACCGCGCAACAGCAGCTCTACTCAGCTGCACAACCCACCTGTACCACCCACCTTTACCACCGAGTGTACCACCACTCACCTGTACCACTCATCTCTACCACCCACCTGTACCACTCACATGTACCACTCATCTCTACCACTCACCTGCACCACCCATCTGTCTCACTGACCTGTACCACCTAGTGTACCACCACCCACCTGTACCACTCATCTCTACCACCCACCTGTACCACTCACCTGTACCACTCATCTCTACCACCCACCTGTACCACTCACCTTTACCACCGAGTGTACCACCACCCACCTGTACCACTCATCTCTACCACCCACCTGTACCACTCACATGTACCACTCATCTCTACCACTCACCTGCACCACCCATCTGTCTCACTGACCTGTACCACCTAGTGTACCACCACCCACCTGTACCACTCATCTCTACCACCCACCTGTACCAC
>JBBJLR010087847.1:0-10448 GCA_037577145.1 Brachypetersius gabonensis | reverse complement strand
TCTCTCTCTCTCTCTCTCTCTCTCTCTCTCTCTCTCTCTCTCTCTCTCAAACACACACACACACACACACACACACAGATAACCCAGCATATGTTCCAAGCGTTTTGAGAGGCTTTTCTTCCTAATGAACTACTGTATGCTAGGCATTTGTTTTTTACATTTTGTAAAAACCGGTTTTGTGGAAGTGTATTTACAATATCAGTTATTTTACTTGTTTACCATGAATCATCGATCATACCATAGATTTATGCTATTATCAAGAAGTAAATCACAACTGTTATTTTTCTAAAAATCTACTTTAGAGGCATGTATGACTGTTATACTATGACTATGTTATATGACCGAAATTATAATTTATAAGACTTGAAAACATATGGATATATAGACCACGATAACACAATACATTCAAAAATGTACAACATACATTTTTCGGACATCTGATTCAGTGGAATGGATAAAACAAGAACCGGTAGTGCCACATGAAAAAAAAAAGTCAAATCTATGAATACAAGCTATACCATAAAACATATTATTATGGCATTATTACACATTACATTATCGGTAAATCCAGTTAAACAGAGCTAATTATCTTCTCTTTGGAACAAAGCATGCAGTAAGTACTGATGATATTCATAATATGCGTAGAAAAGCATATTGTGGCATAATTCATCACAATAATGATAGTTATTTTGAGTTTTATATTATAAATATTATTAAAGAAAGCCATTGCATCTGCTTTATAGTGGACAGAGCTAAGAAGGCGTTAGAGTAGTCACTCGGGCATCTCACTCGGGCATCGTCATATCAGGGATATCAATATCAAGACGATGCTGTTAACTTCCTAATAACATTGCACCATTGTGAGTGATAATCAAAGTGATAACACCTAACCCTCTTATTGTGGCAGTCTGTTAAGGACAAAGGTTAAACCCAAATGACTCGGAATTAAAATAGCATACCTATCAAATTACATACAAAGTTGCTTTTCACTTTCGGATTTTTCTTTTATTTATTTAACCGTGAAAAGAGCTTAAAATAACAGCGTGTGCTTTCTTAAACCACAGAATGTTCTTCTTTGTTCTGTTTAAAGTCCAAAGCTAAATGTCATTGTTTAGATGACCATTTTGCTTCTGTCAAGTCTGATTTCTAGACACCTCATTAAGGCTTGATTGTGGTAATGGAGTAGTATTGGAGAGAGTGTTGTTCAGAGGCCCCCTGCCCAGCTGGTGCCCAGGACCCAGATGTCGATGGAGATGGGAAGGGGAGGGGTGGGGAGGGAAAGGGATGGGTGGTGAGGGAAAGGGAGGGGTGGTGAGGGAAGGGAAGGGGAGGGGTGGTGAGGGAAGGAGGGGAGAGGCAAGTGTTTGGCGACAGAAGGCTCTGGAAGTGCTCTGTGGCTAGAAATCAAGGATGAGGAGGGGGCTGAGGAGGGCGAGTATTTCTCTCTTGTTCTCCTGATGTTCCGGCACCCTGCATTGTCTGCCTGGTCCTGTCAGTTCAAATCAGCAGACGGTCTGGCCAAGCACCTGCTCCCTCCATTAGCAGAGGGGAGGGTCTCTCTGGGGGTCGAGCCTCAGGGGGGGTTAAGAGAATGAAATTAATAGGTTACAGAAACAGTCACGTTTTATTTTGCTGATGTGAAATTAACTTCAGAAGTTTGTTCATGAGGTCTGCAAATGTTAGACGTGCATTTAAAAGCCTGCTCTGCAGTTTCACCCGCAATACTGTGAGAACTGATTTCTCCTCCTACTTGCCTCTCCAGTACCCCTTTTAAAGCTCAATTCATTATTTAAGAGTTATGATGGATGGTGGAGTAAGGAGGGGCAAACTGAACCCACACATGCTTCCACTGTCTTTTTAATATAGAGACCATGTCTGATGTGGCTAGTTTTCATGTATATTACCAAAAGAAGTTGCAGAAATGAGTAAAATATTCCATATTAATAACATACACTATATAGACAGAAGTATTGGGACGCCTGAGCATTACACCAATAGGCCATTGCATTCAAAGGTGTTGGGATGGGGTGAGGTCAGGGCTTTGTGCGAGCCAGTCAAGTTCTTTCACTCTGAACGCATCTAGCCATGTCTTCGTGGATCCTGCTTTATGCACTGGGGCACAGCCATGCTGGAATAGAAAAGGTTCTTCCCCAAGATGTATCCACAAAGCATGATGTTATCCAAAATGGCTTGGGATGCTGAAGCCTAAAGGTTCCCCCTCTTTGGAAATAAGAGGCCACCTGAATTCAAGAATTAAGAGATGTCCTAATACTTTTGTCCACATCGTGTAGCTTAGATCAATGGAGAGCCTTTTTTGTGGATGTATGCGTATTCAGCGTGATTGCTGCGTTAATTCAGGGATCGTACGACACACATGTTGTGTGGGGGAGTGAGGATGTATTGGCTGTGACCATGTGCATGTAAGAGCTGGAAAAATAGAAAATATCGCGTATCGTTTTTACACGTTTCTATGTATCCTTGGTTACGATGCTTCTGCTGCTGCAGCCTAGCGCCAGGCAGCGAGCTCTTCTGTGATTGGTCAGTTTTGGCCTCTCCTGTTTTCTGATTGGTCGCTTTCATAAATACGCTTCTCTTCATTGCATACTGACCCCCCTTTCTACTAGACCCTGAACACGGTTTAAAAAAAGGTAGCATAATATTTACACATGGCTCTGCTACTTTGAATCCCTGTGCAAGGCAAAGGCGTTTAAAATATTTTGCTGTGATTTTTGCTTCCTGCGGATTGATGAATTAAAGAGAAAAAAGGTAAGTCCGACTGCAGAGCCCGTGTAGTGTATTGTGTGTGATGCGAGGAAGGAAATCTGTTGACATTTTTTCAGCGCCATTTTCAGACAGCGTTCATGCACCTGCCTCCCTTTAGGTGGGGGAATTTCTGGATTTTTAAATAGTCGAGACACAGTAGCGAACAAACGTAAATTATGACCCTGCTTTTCTTTTAACAGATGCTTTGATTTATTGTTTTGTTGGAAACCAGCTCTGGACCTGTGCAGTAATGCAGTGTTCTCTAACAGACTTCAGGCAGTGGTTTGAAATAAGAAAATATGTGCTTTAACGTGTAAATGTAAACATTGAATGGGGTGTTCGTCTCAGCATGAATTCTTCTGTGTTGAATTTAAAAAAAAAAGATCGTAGCCTCTTGTTTACTTCAAATCGCTGTTTAGTCTGAAAAGGTCTCCCTCAATCAGCTCTTCGATATCAGAAAACGCCCCCCCCCCCCACCCCCGTCCTACTCCTGTTCATCTAGTTATCTAGTTGCTTCTTTTTTTGGTCTTCTCTCCCTTTTTATCACTCTTTCCTGTTTTTGTACATTTTTGTGCACTGTGGTGAATCTGTAAATGACCGGGAAGCTCAGTGATGGACTACAGTTTTCCAGTATCATGCAACAAAATCTAAAAGACAAGCAGTAATAAGAGTGTTGGATTTTTTTTTGGTTTCTTTTGTTGATCAGTACACGTAAAGTGCTTTGCAATGGAGATCCATGTTTAAATATGTAGGGTTATATGTTAGATGGGAAAATATGTGGATCTTTAAATAGCTGATGCTGTGGCAAGTAAAGGTACATTTTTATGACCGTGCATTTCTTTTCTCAGATGCTTTAGTTTGTTCGCTACTGCAGGGTTCTCTGTTCAGACTTCAGTCAAAGAAAATATGTACTCTGTTGAGTAAATATTGACTTTGGATGGAAAATGTAGAATGTATTTTTTGTTGCTGTTAAAAAAAAAGAATAGCCGACTATAATTTGCCTTATGCCTCTTGTTTACTTCTCTAGTTCCTCTTGTACTTCCCTGTTTTTTGAACATTTTCTTTAAAATATTAAGCCCTGTGCCCTCTGGTGAGTCTGTAAATGACTGGGAAGCTCAGTGATAGACTATGGTTTTCCAGTATCGCGTTCTTAACATGAAGAACCCTGAATGCTAGGTTCTGAACGGATCTATCCTTTTGTGCCCTCCTGTAACAGAACAGCTGTGTGACACGGACTACATTGCTGAAGTTAAACTTGTCGGCTGGAACATTTCAACTAAAACTCAAGACAGGCAGTTGTGAGAGCCGTGCCTGTTTTTTGGCCTTTTGTTGATCAGTACATATGAAGTGTTATGCAATGGAGATCCATTTTTAAATAGGTTTTTTCGAAAGGCTTTTAGCGTTATTGCGAAGCTCTCAGTGATCCCTGAAATGGTTTATGTAAAGGATTGCTGCTGAAAATGAATGTGAACATTCTGCGTGTGATTACATTTCAGTGCATGCCTGTGATCTTTGTGATGGTTCTGTCCTGTAAAGAAAGAGAGAGCGTGAGTGTGTGTGTGTGTGTGTGTGTTTGTGTGTGTGATGTCACCAGACACTCCTGTGTAGTGAAGTCGCTCAGCTGGTCCAGACAGAGACCCTCCCTTATCATTTGGGTCCCACTCGGAAATGGGTCTTGGCATTTACTGTAAGAATGAAGTCTGATGAATTACTTCTCTTTCTCTCTCTCTCGCTGTCTATATAGATAACCTTTATTTATTTATTTGTTCCAGAAAATGTCAGAGCGCAAGGAGACGAGCTTTTTGTTGCTTTGTTTATGAAACATTTAAACTAAAATGGTAGAAATTAAAATTACACACAAGAAACAAAGATAAATCACAAAATGAACACATGTCGATATGAAACACCTCTTATATGCAGTAAAAGAATGCTAAACCTGTTTTAGCATTTTATTTTATATATAATTAAAAAAATGCTTTTAAATTTTGATCATCAGGATGATCAGAAATACCTATATAATTGATAGTGGCAGCCCTTAACAACTCATGGTCTTTATCACTGGTAACTATCTTTGTGTTTGGGTGTGGGTGTGTGCATGTGTGTATGTGGGTGTTTGTGTGTGTGTGTGTTTGTGTTTGTGTGTGACAGAGAGAGAGAGAGAAGCCTATTGATCAGACCTTAACAGTTAGCACATTTAAGCAGCTCTGTATGCCTTTAACGTCTCTTATAAATTCTTGCCTTATGTAACTACGTTACTCGCAAGTATCCTATCTTTCCATACTCTGAGGTGATTTGTGGAGGTCTGCACATCCGTATGCTCATTGATTAGTTAGATTTTTTTTCTGTGCGGCCTCCTGCATCTTTGTGTGCGACTAAAACGTTATTTTATTGGACAAATTATCTTTCAGGCAGCACGTGTCCGTGACCCTACACACCTTGTTGTTAACAGCTTAGTTTAACATTTCATTCAGAAGACTGTTTTAAATATTGTTTATACATAAACACCTGCATTTGTAATTTAAAAAATGTGACAAAGAATGAGTGATTTTTGCAATTCAAAATCTTTTTAGCATTTGCGTCTTTCATTTAATAAGGAATTTAAGGGATAGTCAAAGTTAATCGGGGAATAATTAAAGTATTTTCCTGTATTATCTTTTAACGGACCGCAAAGTCTTGTAAATTTGTAGATTCTAAGATTACACACAACTGAGACACAAAGATAAATCACTAAATAGACCCATGTGAGTAGATATGAATCACCTCTAGTACACTTTGTTTTTTTTTTTAAATATATGATATTTTATCATTAGGATATTCTAATACTGTTTAGGTAGAAATGCAGATATTATTTTAGCAAAAATGGTTCAACACTTTTCCCTCCACATTTGGTCCATTTAGTTTTTCAGGTTTACTTTATAGGTCTTATCTTGTTCTAACAAGTTTTTTGTGTGGCTTGTTTTGGTTTTAAAAAGTTTTGCTACTCTCACTCTCTCCAGTGGCCCCCTCTGTCTTACAAACACATAATTAAAAAATAAATTCTCATTCATACGTCATACTCACATTGCCTATCCAGACCACTCTCCTGGTCAGTGAGACGTGTTTTTGTGTTTGGAGGGAGCAGGTCTTTCTTTTTTCATTTTCATTCATTTTGCAAAAATGGTTAAAACACTTTTCCTTAATATCAATGTTAACTTGCACACATTTAGTTATTCAGGTTCACTTTATAGGTCTTGTTCACATTGCTTTTTTTTGGCTATAACACTCCCAGTTGTCTGTACGTTTTAGAGTCCTAACTTTTGCCACATTTAGGTCAGGCTCAATTTTTCTGGGGCACATTCCTCCATTCCATGTTACAGAGCAAGAGAGAGTACGACAGACCGCATGTTGGCCAGAGAAAGTGAGAGGGAAAGGGAGGGACATCTAGAGGAAGATGGAGAAGAAAGAAAAAGGCGTGGCTGACGGACAGATACGACTGCCTATCCTCTCCCAATATGCACATAGAGAGAGAGA
Source organism: Brachypetersius gabonensis (assembly GCA_037577145.1). Classification (NCBI taxonomy): domain Eukaryota; kingdom Metazoa; phylum Chordata; class Actinopteri; order Characiformes; family Alestidae; genus Brachypetersius; species Brachypetersius gabonensis. Next base: position 4,175 of record JBBJLR010087847.1, on the reverse strand, counting down.
GAGAGAGAGAGCTGCTCTCTAATCCCGTGCAGCACCGATTAATTTTAAAGCCGCTTTCCAGCCTTAAGCTCACTTTCTGCATCCAGTTACAAACCACACAGCACTCGCAGTGTCCCACTGTGTTTATATAATACATGCTCTCCCTGGCTGAGTTTCCATATGAGCGTACAGTGGAAGGTGTGTGTAATAATGGTGTTGTAGTTTTGGTGTGTGGGTGGCAGTAATAGAGAGTGAGGTGGTTAAATGGACATAGGTGATCTGGGTCTACGGGCTGATACACTGAAGTAGAGAAGTTTGTCAGTGGTTAGCCTGGCTGACAGTGAGAGCTGTGCTGTATGATCTGAATGTACATCATGGAACATGTTTAAGTTTGTGCAGATTATGTTTAATAGATTATGTCCAAGGTTATTGATGAGGTGTAAGTATGACTTGTCCTAGTGTGTCCATGTTTTTGTGCATGTGCTTGCGTGCATGCGTGTGTATTTGTGGATGCGTGCGTACATGTGGGCTTGCGTGTATGAGCTTTGGCCTTCTAATCTGAGATCTTACCGTTAACAGCTTTCCTCACTGAACAAAACCTGAATTTAAATCAATCAAATTTCTGTACAAAAATGACACTGTAATGAAGCCTAGTCTGATGTAGGCATATAAATAAGGCTTGGCAATATAACAAATGAACTTTGTGTTGCAGCTTCCTTAATGTGAGATGTAGTAAGTGACTATTTCACAGATACTGAGTACACACTGCCATGTAATTTATTTTTTCATGCGACTGCTGCCAGACTTTGGCGTTTTGCTTCTCTCGCTCTCTCCAGTGGCCCTCTCTGTCTTACAAACACATGAGGAAAAAATAAACGTTCATTCATACTGCGCACTCACTTTGGCTATCCAGACCACTATCCTGAGCAGTGAGACGTGATTTTGTATTTGCGAGGAGCAGGTTGACCTTTCTTTTTCGTGCAAGTTTAATGTTGTTCTGCCAGAAGACATAAATCAATATAAACAAGAGCATTTTAATCTCTTGCAGAGACTACTATAATCATCATGCTGTGTGTGTGTGTGTGTGTGTGTGTGTGTGTGTGTGTGTGTGTGTATGATTGTATGTATCAGAGTTAAATCAAATATTTGTGATGTATTTTGTATATCGTTATATGGCCTAAAAACATCATTATTTATAAGCCATATCGCTCAGCTCTAAAATGAATTTATGAACCTATAAATCAGGCTTTAATGGTCAAGGATGTTTGATGCCATTTCATATATGCGCATGTGCAGTACACTCTACTCTGAACAAACTAGGGCTGAGCTATTTGTATATCTTTTCAAATATATAACTCTTTTTGTCATTTTAATATCTTAAGTTGAATTCCAAGAGGTTTTTAACTTTATCTTAACATGTTTTAAATGTGGATATTTAGCCTAATAATGCAGGGCGTGTGAACTGCTAGTCTGGCACACAGCAGTCAAAGTCTTCTTTGTGGGGGAATAATAACCTGGTGCATAATTTACTAAAATTAATCACTGTTAATTGTGTGTGTGTGTGTGTGTGTGTGTGTGTGTGTGTGTGTGTGTGTGTGTGTGTACGCATAACATTTAGTGCTGAATTTTCATTACAGCAAGCTTTCTCTGCCGTTGGCTGTTTTGGAGTTTGTCACTAACACAAACGTCTGAACACGGACTCACACGGACGTCTGAACCAGGCATTTTTCTGGTGTTCGTGACGCCAGGTGAGCGTCTATTGAACACCGACTGTTTTTCTGCTCATTGAAGCAAATCAAAGCGTCCACACGGTGTTCAGCACCGGCGTTTGGCTGGCTGCGCGTTTGGGTGGCATCAAATAAACGCTGCATGCAACGTTTTCTTTGCGTCAAAATAATACACGAAACTACGGATTGGGCGTCAGGCTGGCGTTAAACGGCGTCAGACGCCAGTCGATCGCCTTGCTGACATCGATCAAGTGTCCCTACCAAACGCCACAAAAACGCCTATGGCGTTCAGAGCGCGTATATTTCGAACCTCTGTGTCGACGAGGCCTAACTAAGTGAAGCAGTAAAACCTTGTCAATGGTAATCCCCCACTATTTATTTATATTGGGCTTTTTCAGGTGGTGTTTCAAATTTAGCAGTTTCAGTCAGGCTGGCTTGGGTTGAGTGCCCAAGCATGTAGAAGGAACATGTGTTCAGTTGGACTGTAGCTCAGGGATACATAATAACTAACAAATGCTCTCTCCAGATGCTTGCTGCTGTCTTCACTCCCTTTCTTCATCTACTTGTCACCCTTGAGTCCACCTACAACATCTTTTAATGGTGTAAATGGCTACTAGCTCCCTTCTCTCTTCTATTCTCCTTATTTAACTTTGTCCAGGGCCACACACAGTTCACATCTTTCAATTTGGTAATCTGGTGTCCACTGCAACAAATGAACAGAATTGAGAACAGTGGAAGGATGGGGGAAATTGCATCTTAACTCTGATCTCTCAGATCATTCTCTTCTAAGTTCACAACTGCTGCAGAGTCTTCCTTTTACAGCGCCAAGCTAGAAGAATCTGCATCCAAACCTTGCAAAATCTTATTTGCTCCTGCTCCTTCTGGTACGTCTTTCTTCTGCTCAAAGGACTTTGCCACTTTCTTTGATGAAAAAACTGACTAGGTCGGATGATCCTTTCAGCAGTCATTACCCCTCTCTCCTACTCTCAAACTACTGGCCACCCTCTGCTTTCTTGCTTTACCTCACATTCCATGAATGAGGTTCTTCAGCTCCTAATACCCTGTAAACCTACCACATCACCACCTGATCCTGTCCAGTCACATAAACTTCTGTCCACATCCTCAGATCTTCTCCTTTATATTGCTCCCAAAATAAATGCCTCTATGGAAACAGGTCATGTTCCAAAGGCCTTCATATTTGCTGTACTAACATCAGTCAGTACAGCCAAAAAAAAGACCTCTTAAAAAAAGACCACTCTTGACGTAACTGATTCAAGTGCACACCAGTATCTCTTATCTCTCCAAAGTTCTCAAGTGTGCTGTATATAACCAGCTCAACCTATTTCTGTTACATAATAGGCTTCATGACCAAAACTAGTCTGGATTCAAAGCAACACATTCTACAGTAACTGAACTTTTAGCTGTCACCGAAGAGCTTCATACAGCCAAAACAGCTGCACTGTTTTTGGTTCAAATTCTTTTAGATCTTTCTGCAGATTTTGACACTATCACCCATCTGATCCTTTTAGCTTCATTCCAACAAACCTGTAAATCTCTGATTTTGCATGGCAATGGATTGTGTCCTGCCTTAAGGTTCACAGTATCCAAATATCATGTAAAGGAGTGTTCCCCATGGCTCAGTGCTCGGCCACCTTATCTTTTCCTCATACACTTACACTAATATCTCTTGGTTAAATTATATCTTCAGTGTTTCTCCTACCAGCGTAATGCTGATGACACTCTCCTTTCTTCCCAGTGACTCTCAGATCTCAGCCCAAATCTGAGAGCAGTTTGATCCTGAATGACTTGAAGCTTCATTCCAGCAAGACAGAGCTCCTGTACATCCCAGGAGTTGCATCCACTTGTAGGTACCTTCTTTATAACATCAGGACAATTTGTCCATTCCTCACTACTGACGCCACTCTGATACTTGTCCAGTCATTTGTCAATCTCAACAGTGGGCTACTGTAACTCGCTCCCGGGGGGTGTTCCTCTGAAGACCACACAACCTCTACAGATTCATTTAGATGATGCTGGGATACTGTGGTAGACTCTCTGCACTTTATTCGATAGTACTACTTTTGTAACCCTCTAGTAACACCCCATTACTTCTATATCAAAAGGTTTTTTTCGATTAGCCTATATTATTTCATGATGAATTGCCAAGAGAAAGGATCCAAAATAGCTTAGAATAAAAATTTACAACGGAAGTTGAGAAGTTTACATTCCTCTATAATGTAAATTTTGCTGTAGTCCAGTTGAATTTTATATTCTTGCAGAGAAAAAGAAATCAGTCAGATTCCATATAAACCTGTGTTACCAGCTGGAGATGGTAAAACAGTTTATGTATACTATACTTGAGCATTGACCTGTTTACTGTCCACATGAGCTAATTTACATTTACATTTATGGCATTTATGAGACGCTTTTATCCAAAGCGACTTCCATTCTCTAACTACAGGGGACAGT
>JBBJLR010087818.1:0-10448 GCA_037577145.1 Brachypetersius gabonensis | reverse complement strand
TATCTATGCCACAGTGTGGCCTGTCTGACTTCACTCTGAAAATATTGAAACAGTTCTTGATTGGTGCTGCGCTTTAAAAAACCCCACATGCAAGTCTATTGCAGATCTAATATTACTCAGCATTCAAAAAGTGGATGTGACTGAAAAAAACTGAGAGCAGATCTGAGATCAGCATTAAAACCTGGTTTAGAAAAGTGTGCTGTGGTTTCTGATGAATACAAAAAAATTGTCATTGCCATTATACACTATGCCAGTTAATGATAAAAGACTCTTCGCCCGTCAGATGAGGACGACGGCAGGCAGGGAATCAGCGCCTCTTTCTGAAGGTGTCTATAATTTCTAACAGTCTACAAGAAGCAGTTCAGCAGAGAGAGAGGCTGAGAGGCTCAGCTTCCAGCAGCTGGGTTGGCCTGCAGGCCCTGGCAAAGTCCTGATAATAGAACCCCACTGAGTTATTCAGATGTGCCAGAGGTAATTTCACACATACACACACACACACACACACACACACACACACTCTCTATTTGCGCTGGAGAACTCCTCGCAGGAAAAGGTGCCACCTCACTGACCTCCAAAGCACTACCTGCAGAACAAGCATGTAATCATCTTTCTTTCAATGCCCTTCACCGTCCTGACAGGAGCAGAAATGGGGTAAAATAAGCACTGTTCACTCCGGGTCCACTTTACTGTAAAACCTGCCTTCTGCTTCCACCCACTGACAACTTTCTGAGAGAGGCAAGGCTCTAGTCTGCTGCATTATCTAGCCAAACTCTGGCCAGCAACAACAACAATAAGCCTGGACCACTGAGGGGGTTGTGCTGGCAGGTGCAGGAGATCTTGGCCCAAGTCCATTTACATGCAGGTTGTCCAACACTGCTCAGAGTTGACTTCGAGGTGACATGGCTTTGTAGCACAAGAGACCACCCAAAATGCAATGTGACATTAGTATGAGCTAGTGGTGTGGAACTCCAGTCCTGGAGGGCTGTGGTCCAACACGTTTTAGTTTGTCTAAATCGCCTCATGTGAAAACCGCCATATGGTGTCCCTCAAGGCTCCGTTCTGGGACCGGTCTGGTTCAACCTGTACCTGCTTCCTCTGGGTTAAATTCTTAAAGAGAATGATGTGTCCTATCCTAACTATGCAGATGACACTCAGATCTATCTAATTATAATAATACATCTTTATTTGTATAGCACCTTTCATACAAAGGAATGTAGCTCAAAGTGCTTTACAATCAATAAAACAAATCCTGAAGTCCAAATCCACAAAATACGTATCCCCAAGTGACTTTTCCCAATTGACTGTTGTGTTGTGAGAAAGTAAATAACTGGATGCATCATCATTTTCTCCAGTTAAATAAAGACTAAACGGAGATTATTCTGTTTGGTAATAAAGAGGGAAGATCAATCGTTAGTGCCCACTAGGAATCTAGAGCATTTAAGACATCCACCCATGTTGAAATTCTCCATCCATGATTACGCCGAGGTTTTTTTGATTATCACATCAAAGCCGTCCTCAAAAAACACCTCAAAAGCAAAAGTTAGAGATTTTGGGTCCAAAGACTACCTCGAAAAACTGATCCATGCCTTAATTTCCTGCAGGGTGGACTGTAGCAGCGCTCTCCTCACTGGGATCTAAATTAAGTCCACTGATCCCAGTTCAGTACAAAACTGACTTTCAAACATCACTTATTGTGTACAAGTCACTCAATGGTTTGGGTCCTACGTACACCTCTGATATGCTTGAAGTTTATATTCCTGGTGGATCTCTTAGATCTGCAGAAGCTGGACAGCTAGTGGTGAGAAGATCTGCAACCAGACCTGGTGAGAGCTTTAAAAAGCTGCTAAAACTCTCTCTGCCTTCCTTTAAATATCAGCACTTTTAATTTTCTTTTATGAATTCTTTTATTTCTTTTATGCCTCTCATGATCATGTTCTATTTTATTCGATCTTGTTTTTATTTATTTTCCATTTCTGTAAGGATATAAAGAAATAGGAAAGCATTTCAGTGATTTCCCTGCTCAGGAGCTCCTGGTTCTCCTTCCAGTTAACGGTCAGGTTTAGTGAATGTGTTTTAGGAGGAGAACCATCAGACTGTGCTGGAAACAGACCCTCCTGGTCTATTGCCCAAAACCATCTAGCCAAGATCAACTCTGTGGTCTGAAAAACTACATTGTTATTGACTGACAGTTATTTTGGCATTAATGGCAACTGAAGGGCGAAACAGCCCCCGGATTTGTGGAAGAACTGGATTTTTAGTTCCAGCAACAACATGCGAAGAGGTACATGATGGAAATGCGACAATGGCTGCGTTTGATTAGGGCTGCTTTATTAAGAGGAATAAAAAGGCCGTGATAGAAGGTGTCAGGATAATGAGCGGTTTTGCATGACCGAACATTACGGATTTTCAACGTCCATCAAGGGAAGTCAGCCTTTGAAATTTCAGCAAGCAAATGACATCCATAATTATCCCCGGAGAGCGTTTATTGGACCTAATGGCTCTGCGCCCGTTCCCCGGAGGCGTTCTGAACACACGCACACTTTTCCTGCACAATTTGGATCGTTCAGCTGTCAGAACCTGAATTTAGGGCCGACTTCTGTTCCTGCCTGGCTGAAGCTGAAGCTCGGGTGATTAGAGCGGCAGCAGATCAGACACCGTTACTGACTGGAGACACACTGTCGTTTCCTCACGCACATCTTCCATTACAGACACAGTCTCTCAGGATTTTAGATGTTGTTTGGCATCACATGGAGAAGCAAGACCTTCACTCTTCATCCCAAACGTTCATCTTCATTGACTGTCCATCGATGGTTAGTCTCTCCCTGGAGCAACTTGGGGTCTTGCTCAGGAACCCAGTGGTGGTGCTGAAGGTAGGAGTCGAAACCATGACCACATTTTAGAATATATGCCACTTGGTCCAGAGGCAAATATTCTACCCATTAGGCCACACCCACCCTTTTATTGTTTTATTTTTTAGATGAATTTGGAACTAGTGGTTAGAGCAGTTAGGACAGTGCCCCTGCAATCAGAAGGTTGTGGGTTTGAATCCCAGCACTGCTAGTGACACCACTGAGGCACCCTCTGGGAGGGCGTTTTGCGGATGGTGATTGATAACGGTGAAAATCCACCCAGGCGGCGACGGGATGAGCTTTCTTACGTCTACACGCAGAAAAACAAAACAGGCTTGTTCATAATGACATCATCTGTGCAGATGTGTGAGTGAGGCGTTCAGGGTCTGAGATTTTTGGAGAAATACGATGGTCCTGCTGTCAGGATTGCGATCACCTGACAAGGTTTTGGTTCTTATATGTCACCACTTTCTGAAACTAAGTTTCCATCTCTGTGTTTTTAAAATCTCCATCCATAAATCTGCCGATACCCCCTCGTACCCCTTGTCCTAATAAAAGCCACAGTCTCTCAGGATTTTAGATGTTGTTTGGCATTACATGGAGAAGCAAGACCTCCACAGTTCATCCCATGTATTTGCAGACGTTCACCTTCATAGACTTTGCAACAACCCTTTGTTTTGTTTTGAGATGAAGTTGGGGCTGGTGGTTAGTGCGTTGCCCCTGCAATCAGAAGGTCTAGTGTTTAGAGCATTGCCCCTGCAAACAGAAGGTTGTGGGTTCGAATCCAAGCACTCTTAGTGACACCACTGAGGCACCCTTGAGGCAGACTTAGAGAATGGGTAAAATGCAGAGAAAGAATTTCACATGGGGCCACTTTGCTTTATACCTGTCTATAAGCGATGTTATATTTTTGGGTGGTTGTGACCTAGTGGGTTGGACCAATATGGGTTTGAATCCTACCTTCACCACCACCACTGGGTTCCTGTGCAAGTTGCTTTGGATAAAAACGTCTGCTAAATGCCGTAAATGTAAATGTTCGGTTGCCAGTTGATAACCAGATAGACACACACACACACACACACACACACACCTAGGAGCAGGTCAGCATTTTCACTCCAACTGAGGAAACTGAAGATCCCGGCATAAACCAACACAAATGGAGAACACCGAGAACATTTGAACTCACACACAAGGATCCCTGACCAGAAACAGAACACAGGTGGCACCCTTTAAGTCACCAAGTTTCATAAAACTAACAACTAAGTACCCCAAGCCTTAGCATCATGCCACACTCCACCACTCTATTCTATAAAAATGCTAAAGAAATTTGTGCTTGAAGGAAGCTGCTGCTAGTGCATGCTGACCTACTCAGCTCATGTTCATAGATTGCAGTGAGTCATACGGTGTCTGGGACCTCACGAGTGAGTCATAAGTGAGATCACTGAACATGCTTGGGTGATTTCGTTCTGCTAACTGGTGAAATATTTGCTTCTGTTGCTCAACTAATCGACTGTCAACATACAAGCAAACACCAGTAACAACAAACAAATCAACCAGCATCGCGCAAACAACCACCTGGAATATTGCAGCATCGACCTAATAACACCCCTGCGACCGCACGGAACACCAAACGAATCAACCAGGTATACAAGCGACCACCTGGGATTCCACTGTACAGTAACCCCTCAGTTTTATGCTGATCAGCATTCAGATTCAGTCTAACACGGATTTTCCTGAGAACCGCACTGTAGTACCTCCTCCAGTCCAGCAGAGGCAGTAATGCATCTGAAAAGTTGTCGACCGCCATAAAAAGGAGTTGCTGCAGCATGTAGCATGACTGCTCTGTGTCTTGTCCTTGTATTTTTAACCGCCCCCAATGTTCAACAGTTATCTCAGTTTATTTAGTATTAGCAAGCTGTGCTCTGTCTAAACATGTGGGTAGAGAGAATTATTTCAACCTTTCTTTTGCGTTTGAATCTTTGTATTCTGCTAATTCTAACTGCTAATGCTAATGTTTTTTAAGCAATAAAGTTTTCTGATTATTTACTTTTACATTTTCTAATGCATTAAATTGAGTTTAAAATTAAATTAAAGTGTTCAGGGAGCAGATCTGGGGGCAGATTTAGCAACACGGTTTTTCACTATATGTGGGTGCTCTTGGAACGCAACCCCCATGAAAAGCAGAGAATTGCTGTACATCGACCATGCAGCACCCTAGCAAACACCTAGAACACCGCATGGATCAACCAGCATTACTTCAGCACCCACCTGGGATATTACAGCACTGGCTGTACAAACATTTATTCATGATTAGCAGTAAAGAGAATGTTTCATTAAAATAAAACGTATTTCTCTGTGTAAACTCCAGATGCTGGTGGTTCTGAGAGCAAGGCGCATGGTCTGAAATCTCATGAGAGGGCCTGGAATTCTTTTCATTCTCTGTTTCTCTCTGGTGGGAGGTTTATTACAGAGGCATTACGGAGGCATGATGGAATTGAGTTTGGCCCCACATTCCTGCAAATGGCTCTATTACAGCAGCCCTTGGCGTGACGATCAGTACGGGGCGCCGGAGAGCGAGGTCATTAATCTGGGAGGGCGTTTTGCGGATGGTGATTGATAACGGTGAAAATCCACCCAGGCGGCGACGGGATGAGCTTTCTTACGTCTACACACAGAAAAACAAAACAGTCTTGTTCGTAATGACATCATCTGTGCAGATGTGTGAGTGAGGCGTTCAGGGTCTCTGAGGTTTTTGGAGATACATGATGATCCTGCTGTCAGGATTGTGATCACCTGACAGGGTTTTGGTTCCTTTGTGTCATCACTTTCTGAAAATCAGTTTCCATCTCTGTATTTTTAAAATCTCCATCCATAAATCCACCGATACCCTTCATCCCAATGGGAAAACATATTTTTATTTTCATATCCCTCACTTTTTTCGCAATAAAAGTTTACATTTTGAAATGTGCTGTAGGCCATGGTAGTACAGCAGGCCCCCAGTGGGCTGCGGTGGTTCTGCAGGCTCCAAGTGGGCAGTGATGGTTCTGCCAGCCCACAGTGGGCTATGGAGATATTTCTAGGCCCCCAGTGGGCTGTGGCTGTACTGCAGTCTCTAGGACCCTTACAGTTTTGTGTTGGTACTGTGGGCCCATAGTGCCATCCGGTCACCCATGGGCTGTGGTGGTACTTAAGGCCCTCAGTAGACCGCAAAACTTCTAAATAATGCGTAGACATTTTACCATGAATCATTTATATGAAATGCCTTTTCACTCTGCTGACCCGTAGATTCAACACGTTTATTTACATTTACATTTATGGCATTTATCAGACGCTTTTATCCAAAGCGACTTCCATTCTCTAACTACAGGGGGCAGTCTCTCCCTGGAGCAACTTGGGGTTAAGGGTCTTGCTCAGTTTATCTCCGTTGCGTCTTGTTTACATCCATTCTAAGGATGAGACCTCCATCCAGCACCTTTGTGGTGAGTTTGAGATCCAGAATTGATCATAAAACCTCAGTAACTTGCCTCATTAATGCTCTCATGCAATCAAATCTTCAGAGCAATGTTCCAGCACCGCAAGTCACCTCAGTGAATCGGATGGGTAACTTTATTGAATGGAAGGAATCATTTGGAAATTTGAAAAAGAAAGACGATTAAAGACAAAGTAAATGAATGTGTTTCCTTCGCTGTTTTTCTTATTTCTCATTTTTCATACAGCTGTCAATTCCCCCTCATCCAAACATTTTAGTGTTTTTTAAAATGTATATTCATATTTTCGCAAAAACAGCTTACATTCGTTTCCTGACGTACTAGTTTTCCATGAATGTTCAGAAGACTCTTTGGAAGTCATCAGGGTTGTGATGTCATAAATGTTTCGAGTATCGTTCTTTACACAGCAGCCAAAACTACAAAGGTGCAGACATTTTCATTTGCCGTTTCATCGTCAAATGGAATTGGGAACACATGCGGTTTATTGAGACTACTGAACCTGCTGCTACCCCCTCACTGCGATCTGACCTACATTGATTACCCACGGCTGCCCAAATTCAAACATCTGAGTCTTCACACAGCTACCTTAATTCGTTCATTCAGGCTTATGTTCATATCTGCTCCCACCCTCCAAGGAGCATCATCTGGCACTGCAGTTCCTACAAACAATACAAACCCAGTCCAGACTGGTCTCGTTCTGGTTCCCCACTGGGGGAATGAGCTCCTACAGCAATCAGAGTAACAGAAGAACTCTCCATCTTCAAAAACTTCAAAGTGTGATATTTCTAGGCCCCCAGTGGGCTATGGTGATATTTCTAGACCCTCAGTGGGCTATGGTGATATTTCTAGAGCCTCAGTGGACTATGGTGGTATTTCTAGACCTTCAGTGGACTATGGTGATATTTCTAGACCCTCAGTGGACTATGGTGTTATTTCTAGACCCTCAGTGGGCTATGGTGATATTTCTAGACCCTCAGTGGGCTATGGTGATATTTCTAGACCCTCTGTGGGCTATAGTGATACTTCTAGGCCCCCAGTGGGATATGGTGATATTTCTAGGCCCTCTGTGGGCTATGGTGATATTTCTAGACTTTCTAGGCCCCCAATGGGCTATGGTGATATTTCTAGGCCCTCTGTGGGCTATTGTGATATTTCTAGGCCCTCAGTGGCCTATGTTGATATTTCTAGGCCCCCAGTGGGATATGGTGATATTTCTAGGCCCTATGTGGGCTATGGTGATACTTCTAGGCCCCCAGTGGGATATGGTGATATTTCTAGGCCCTCTGTGGGCTATGGTGATATTTCTAGACTTTCTAGGCCACCAGTGGGCTATGGTGATATTTCTAGGCCCTCTGTGGGCTATGGTGATATTTCTAGACTTTCTAGGCCCCCAGTGGGCTATGGTGATATTTCTAGGCCCCCAGTGGGCTGTGGCAGTACTGCAGCCCCTGAGTGTGCCCTGGTAGTACCGTGGTCCCCAGAGAGATATGGTGGTACTGCAGGACCCCACAGTCTCGTGTTGGTACTGTGGGCCCACAGTGAGCCATGATGGTACAGCACGTCATCTCCTGGTGCTCTTCTTGCACTGCTGCCTGTACAGATATCTAGCATGTAGAATTCTCCTCTGGTTCTTACACCGTCCTGAAACGTGAGTGTGTCCTCACATTGTCAGTTGCGTTGGATAAAAGCATCTATGCATCTATGAATGTAATGTGTTTTTCTCATTTCTCCTTTATTCGTATAGTCACTGATTCCTCCTCATCCAAACTGTTCAGGCGTCAGGCGCTTTCAGAATGTGTGTGTGGGTGTGGGGGGGCACTGGCAGCGGCGCAAATTTTTAATTAATTAGATGCTGTTTCCTGCATTCTGGTGTATTTTTTAACAGCTTGTTAAATACCTAATTTTACCTACAAAATTGACTTAATGACTATTTTAGAGACAAATTCAACAAGAACTGATTCAATTAGTCCAGATCTTCACCAGCCTGGTTTAACCCCACTTCTGTGCCTGAGATAATGAAATTAATGTGATACAATTTATCACCAACAGTGACTTCATGGGTGCAGTTTATGTTAGTAACTAAAATTAGTTTTAGATGTAACACAACATTTCCACTGGACTTGTGGGGCAATTTTGACTAATTTTCCGCTTTTTGTAAAGAATTTTCTTATGTCCGTTGTTTCTGGGGAGGGAGCAAATATTGCAAACAATTGTTAATCGACCAGGAATCCCCCAGGTTTACTGTTAAACTGCCTAAATAAGGCAAAGCTTACTCCTAATATTTCATTGTTTAGTTGAACATTCCTGTAACGTGTCCCAGGGCAGCAGTTGCCACTGTTTTCCTGCAGAGTTACTGCTCCAGGTTTTCACCTGCAGGCAGTTGTAGGAAAACCCGGGGCGAATTTCCAGTGGTGTTTATTCTCCTATCAACTAAATGGAATGGATTCTTTTGCTAAACAGCGCTGGATGAACTAATATTGTACGTTAACTGTGGGCGGTTTCAGACGAATAATTCTGAAGTGTGAAGGGGACAGACTGAGCGGCGGGGACACCCATGCTCTCAGGGCTGCAGAGTTTGTTATGTCCTCTCTGCCCAGTTTCTGTCCACAGGACACAGCTGCCCAGGACTGTTCTCAGCACAGCAGGAACTCTCACATGATAGTAGCTGCTACGAGAGGACAACTAACACACACTGTGCAGATGGTCTACAGTCCCAGGCTGATTGGAGTGTGCGCGTGTGTTCGGACCCAGCTGAGGAGTAATCCATATTCACACTGTAAACACTTCATGTAAAATACATCACCGCAATCAAACACTGCAGGGAGACGCAACATGCTTAGTAGGTGTTTTCTTATTCTCTCTCACTCTCTCTATCTCTCTCTCGCTCTCTCTCTCTCTCTCTCTCTCGTGGTCTCTCTCTCTCTCTCGTCCTCCTCTATCTCTGTCTATCTCTCTCTGTCTCTCTCTCTCTCCTCCTCTCTCTCTATACATCATCTCTGGCAGCTCGTATCCTCAATGTCCTGCAGTTCAGCTTCATTAAACATGAGTTCGCTGCTCCTCCAGAGATCGCTGTTATTTTCCTGCTGCCAAATAAACACTGATTATACAGAACAACAGCGGAGCGCTGGGACCGAGACAAAGTGGAGGAAGAGCCATTAATATGCAGCAAAATGAAACGGTTACATCTATTTATAGATGCTTCAACCTCACTTTAAAAAATCTACCGACTTCTTCAGAGTCATTTCTTCAGTTAGATATGTGACCAAACTTTTGAAAAATAGTAGCAAGTTAATTAGTTACTCTCGTACAATCAAATCCTCACAGCAATGTCCCAACATCAGTACTGACCTCACTAACGCTCTCGTACAATCAAATCCTCACAGCAATGTCCCAACATCAGTACTGACCTCACTAACGCTCTCATACAATCAAACCCTCACAGCAATGTTCCAACATCAGTACCTGACCTCACTAGCATCTGGTTCCATTCATCTCCACTATATTAGTGTTAAAGGTAATAAAGGAAAATTGTCAGTTTTTTTGCTTTGGATTCAATTCCAGCCATAAAATATCTTGCATGGTTCGTGCCTGAATGGGGAATCTAGAGGCCAGCAGTCAGAGTGGGTTCTTTAATGCTGCGTTCTAGTGCAGGGGTGATATCAGAGGGGGGAGGGGTGGCATAAAGGGGCGTTTTGAATTTTTAAAGGTTTGCAGAGTCTCACAAGTAGAGACTCCCGGGGGAAGCTTTGATGTCTCTTCTCCCCCTTTTTATTTATAGAGCGTTTCGTCTCGAGGTCAATTCTAGTGTCAACTCCACTAACGAATGCATTTACATTATATTACACTTTTTTATTATGTTAATGATTTCCATACAGGGACTAATGTGCATATTCTAACCCGTCAGAAAAGTCGAGGCCTCGTTATTTTGTGTCTTGGAGACATTGGTAACTTCATCACCGGGCACGAAATTAATTTAGACTGGATGAGGCAATTCAGATATTCACTCAGTATAACTGTTCCCTCTCTCTCAGGGTGGGTAGGGTGGTCCTCCCTCTCCCCATCACTCAGTATAACTGTCTTCTCTCTCTCTCTCTCTCTCTCTCTCTCTCTC
>JBBJLR010087768.1:0-10452 GCA_037577145.1 Brachypetersius gabonensis | reverse complement strand
ACACACACACACACACACACACACACACACACACATACACACACATACACACACACACACACACACACACACACACAGATATTCAATATACCTCCAGTCCACATAAATTGCCCCTCTGGGACAAATAAAGTTTTTTAATTGCATTGAATCGAATCCACATATGTAAGTACGCATATAATTTCCTTTGAACAATATGACAATCCTTATATTACACTATGAATACATTTTTGTGTTTTTCATTCTGCTACACTTTACTTGGGATATAATACCAGGTTTCAGTGATGTGCTGAGATATTTTGACAAGTAGGCTTTTCAAGCAAAGGCCTGCAATAGCAGATTTTCCAAATGCTAGAAGCATACTTCTATTCCCTCACCACATTTATGTTCTATTACAGATGTCCACTACAACTGACATTTGTCATTGGGCATGCTGGTTTCAAGCTTGTGTGTGGCTGCTAAACCAATTGTGTACTGATGATGCTTTCAATGGCAAATAAGAACTAGTCAATATCATCATACAAACACTAAGATCTCAGCCTCAGTACTCCCTGACTGCAGAAGCCTTAATCTGGTCTATTTACACAAGCATTACACATTACTACATCAGCATACAGCATGCAGAAAACGAATGAAAGGATGAAATGATCTGCACATCATTACATAAACTTCAAGCAGAGCACCCGGGGAGCAGTGTGTGGGGACAGCACCTCAGAGGTAGAAGTAAATGAGGTAGAGTCAGACTCATATCTGGTGATGATAGACGTGAGTTAACAAAAGCTCAACAACTCTTTCCAAGTTAAACAATACTAAGCTAATTCCTTAATATAACAATGTCAATTTTACCATTACATGGCAGAAGTGGGAGAGCAGTTTGTTCAACTCTGGATTCAAACGTGCTGGAGTTCTTTCTCCCAAAATGCAAGCCATCATTCAAAATAAATACACCTGTGAAAAACTGATACAAAAAAATTCTTCATATTCTTCAAAGTTTATTCTGAGCTCATTGTATTTGTTCAAAGTGTACTTTTTTTTCCTTTCAGATGAGAGTATGTAAAGCTTTGTAGTTGGTTCATACAAATTTTGCATCATTACTTTTCCTACCATCATATCTCAGGAATCTAAACATCACATTCTGAAGGATGCCCTGAATAGCCGACAACCTGAGCTACAGAGCTAGATTAAACAATTTGTGACAGGAAATTTTATGGTATGCTGCCTGGGCAAAAAAAGTCTCAGTACAGTCTGATCCTTTTTGAAAAAGGAAAATTACAAACAAAATCTTCATGAAACTATACATAAAATACAGGTTAAAAAATGACGATTAAAAGTTAAATGCAGGCTTGTATTTGTTTGTAGTTTTACAGCAGCTTAGGGGTATGTTGGGAAAAAGTTAATAAAATTCTAAAATGCATAACAACAATAAAACACATTCATTAAAATGTAATTCACTATAACTAGGACACGTAAGGACAGGTGATACATCCATTCAGATTTATTTTTTCTACGAGAGATGACAAGTTTTTTCTCTATATTGCACAGAAATAGGTTAAATTTGTGCATTTTTAAGAATGAAACAATATTTAGATTAAGTGTTACTGGTTTGTTTTTTTAGAGTGGAGATTGAAATTTAATAAGCACACTATGTTTTACTATTTGTATCACTCCAAGAACTAAGAGTGTTAAGTGTCTAGTTTAAGGACAAAATGACAGGAGTTGTGATCATCGGGTTCACAGGCTACTACCACCCTGTATGATTGTGATAATAGAGTCTTAGACCCCCACAACCAGACATATATATCAATCTTAAAGGGGAATGGGGTAAAGAACAAGTTAAGCTTAATCTGCTCCTTTAAAGAAATCAACTGAACTGGAAAATAAAACTGTCCAGTAATAATGACCAAACATGGACAAACAAAAACAACAGTAACAATTCTTCTTCTTCTTTTTCTTCTTCTTCTTTTTCTTTGCATTATTATTATTGATATTATTATTATTATTATTATTTTGTTTAATATTATTATTTTGTTTAATATTATTATTTTTTTAACATGGGTATTATTTGTGTTAGTGCTTTTATTGTTATTATTGTTACTATTATTATCATTATTATATTTGTTGTTGTGTTGTTGTTATTATTTTTAATATCAACGCTATTTCCTAGTATACTTCCGTCAGCTATCAAATGATTTTGAAAAATGAACTAATAATTAATTGTTACCTCGCGTCACAATCAAATGTAGTTATAAAACACGTCGCAATACCATTAAAAACATGCAGCTTTGTTTTTTATCCACACGATGGCGCCAGTGTTATAATAAAAGACATCAGTAGCGTCCAGTCCGGGCAAGCATTTTTCCCATGTGCTTTTCTCAAACAGGATCTCCAGAAAGGTATACGATCATTAATTTTAATCGAGATAGCTCGAGAACAATGTTGTTTTCATTATGTATACAAGAGTTTATTGTCTTATTCTTTCAGTGAGCCTGTTATTCTGAGGGTGAAGACTGTTCCATGTAGGATCGTCCAAATCAGTGTCTTTATCAGACAGCATTGATCTGGTAATGGATAAGATCAGTTTGGGTCCTAGATGAACGGGTTTAAAAAGTAAATGGAGATAAAAATGTTCTAAATGTTCTAAACGCTTCGAGAGAGAATAAAAAATGCGTAAGATTTGCAATCACTTTATCAATCAGAGCAACAGAGAGAGATCTCAGACAAAGAGATCTACCAGTCAGGCCTTGAGCCCCGCCCCCTAGGGTTCACTCTCGATACTGATTGGATGAGGTCTGTCAAGGCCCTCATGTCAATTGGCTGACTCCTTTGTCAGTGACCGTAGTCCATTTCTTCCACTGGGAATGCTGGACGAGCAGTTCATAACTGGACAGTAACACGGTAAAAGTGCACCTGGTCTGGGAATTCATGAGCAAATACAGGAACGTATGAGGGTGAGTAAAAGAATGTCTGTCCTTTTTCAAAGTACAAGCTCGTTTCTGGGACAGGAGAGTAAGACAGAGAGAAACGAGGAGAAAGAGAGATGTGTTAGAAGCTCTATAGGTTATTTCTGAGAGAGATACCCAGGATATTGTGCTGTCTTCAACTTTTTTACCATCCAAACTATAAATCAGATATCTTATAGACATATATCTTGTAGCTCTGTTTACCCGCACTGTGTGTTTTACAGTATTGTCTGAAGTTATATATGATAAGCTCAAGCACATGCAGCGTAAAGCAGTAATGAGAAAGGCTGGGAGCAGTAATTGCTCATCATTACTACTCAGCTCTATAAATCTGCAGCACTTTAAAAACAGGTTTGATCATCAGTGCAGTTGGAATCTACACATCATTACAGATAAGGCCTAAAAATCACATTGTGCACTGATTTGATGTGAACAGAGGTGTGAACTGCAAATGGTGCTCACCGATAAGCCCTAAATTGTGATCTAAAAATGATTTGTTTGGATGCTTTTTGTATTCGGTAGGGTATGAAATATGCTTATCAATTTGGATTCTAGTATATGTATATATGCATAGTGGTTAGGGAGTTGCCCGTGCAATCAGAAGGTTGTGGGTTTGAATCCCAGGACTGCCAGAGGGACAACTGAGGTACCCTTGAGCAGCGTACTGTCCCCCACACACTGCACCCCGGCTTCTGTGTTCCTGGCTGCCCACTGCTTCACTTGGTGAATGGGTTAAATACAGAGAAAGAATTTTGTGCTGGTCACACTGTGTGCTCTGCTGCTAATTATAAATGATAACTTTAAATATATAGAGAGATTCATAACTCACATACTCATATATCTGGGAAAACCCTGTGGGATATTTGCCTTCATTTTCCATCTCTGCAATAAATCTGTTCTGATTTGATGTGCTGATAGAGCTTCACTTTGTCATGTTGTATAAAGTGCAAGAATGCAGTCAAGGCTGTAAGGGCACTTTTTGATGGCAGAGGCTCAGTTTGTTGTGAAGGCTGTGTCAGAGTCAGTCAGAGAGACATGTACTCAAACTTTCTCATGATTTTTGACCCTCATTACTCATTACTATCCAGGATGTGTTCAGGAGGCAACATCATTATTTTCACAATTTTTTAATTTTTTTTTATTTATTCATTTAAAAATGTTTTTAAAGCACCCACATCTTAGTCGAGTCGACTCTACAATTTTGATTGTATGTGTGCTTATTTAAAATCCAGAATACTTTATTGATCCTGGAGGAAATTGCTTTAATATGTTAAATTAGGAAAAGATACAACCACGCCCCTTTCTCCTGGGAAAGTGAAAGCGAACTCAGTAAGACTCACAGAACCCCATTGTTTCTCACTGGGTACTTATTCATTAATTGTACATTGGGCAGAAAATATACTTGTACAGCACGATTATTCATGAGATGGCAGGGATTGGTGTAATTGGTGTTTTATTCATGTGTATGTGAGTCAAGTAAATGTAAAGCAGTGGGTTTTTTTTCACAGTGTTTCCTCTGGTTTTATGAAGATGTGATTACAAGGTCATGAATGGGCCTTTAGGGGCCTGCCTGTAATTACGCAGATTTTGCTCTTTCAGGAAATTAGTACATGCTCAGCATTAAGCACTCTCTGATTCAACAAATCACTGTTATTTTAAAACTTCCTCACTATTTTGTTGGTGTTTTTTTATATTTGTATATATAAAAAAAGAGCCTGCTGTCACTATATAGTGGTTCATTTCAGAGTTGGAGTTCACTGATATGGGATGGGATGAGGGCATTGCTGGCTGAGAGAAGGTTTCTCATGCGGAAGGGAATTCTCACTCATGGTTACACGGCAGATAAATCCAGTATTTATTTATTGTAGGGCTACAAATGTAGTAATAATACAAAGAACAACAATCATATAATCAAATATCAGTTTGAAATGCTGATGAAATCTAAACTTCAATCCAAATGGCAATAATTGTTGGACACCCCTATTTCAGAGATGTTTGTGATTATACGTGAATTCTGAAACTTCTTCTGGGAGTGTCATTTATATGGATCTGGTCTGTTCTAACACTGTCTATGTGTATCAAGCTAACAGCCATTGGTTAATGGTCGGTGAACTGAGGTAAGCATATTAGTGGCTACTTTTAGTCAGTTCCCAAGGCTATCCATTAGAATGTAGTATGATTTTGTTCATATCTGAAACGAGTGTGTGTGTGGTGGGGTGGAAATTCCTGAGATTCCTGTATGTATCTGTAACCCATATACTGTAACAGTTACCCTCTCTCTGTCTCTCTCTTTCTCACACTATTCACCCCCTCCCACCCCCTCATGCAGGGTCCCATTGTCCTGTCAGAGTATGGTAATCTTTCATATGTGCCACAAAAGCATGCTCAGCATCTCCTCCGCAATATGCTTTATGTTCTCCTCCGCTTTACAGGATGAGGCAGCAAAGCAAAGGCCAGCTTTGACACTCTTTGGCTTGCACACAGAGAGGAAGGTGATTTTAATTGAATTATATTTTCTCCCAGGACACGAACAGAGTAAAAATAACGAATCAAAAGAGTTGAAGAAAAGGCCTAATGACAGGGTAGAATATGGTCTTATTTAGGAGGTTCCTCAGAGTATCTGCCTCTATGAACACTCTAGCATGACCCAGCAGCAGCAGCAGCGAAACCCCTCTGCGCTTATGGCAGAGTGAGGAGGGACGTGGTTCATTAATTAATAATTACATTCTGCAGTGGGTGTCTCAGTCTGGGTACCAGACAGCATGGAGCGTAATGGTAATTAGCCTCGATTACCCTGTGATTGTATCGCCTTGATTCCCAGGATCACTAAACAAGCATAAGCTCTGTCGGTCAGAAAAAGCCATCCGATGTAAATTTCAAGCCGTGGGTCATATAACACAGGCGTGACCGACAACAGACAATTGAACATTAGGGCTGTGTCTGCTGTGTGTGTGTGTGTGTGTGTGTGTGTGTGTGTGTGTGTGTGTGTGTGTGTGTGTGTGTGTGTATGAGTTCTGTTGCTGATCAAGACTGGACGTCAGAAGCACCTGAAGCCAGGCTGGTAATGTTAAGCTTCTGATAATAAGGCTGGGCATTGGAAGTAACTTTACAGCTGGTTATACAGGGTTAGGACTGTGTGGCTTGAATGTGATAAAGATTTGAGACTTTTTGGGAGAATTTTACCCGAGCATTACATATACTTTAGACATAGTGTCCTCATATTCCTCATAAAAATACCAAACATCACCTTGAAGCATCTGCTCCATTGTCCATCTTTTTATGTTCATACTGCCCAAGAGCTTATTAGTATTTTGAAAGCAGCCCTACCTATTGTGCAACTACAAGAATTTGAAGTTGCCTAGATGATCCTACATTTACATTTTAAATGTTACTTTCCCTTTCTTGACCTTAAAATAATGTCACTCCGGATATGTCCAAACAGGACAACACACCTTCTGGGGAAGTTCTGACCATGTATCATTTTCCAGGGCCTCAACGGTTCTGCCCTCAGGGAAGCGCGGCTAGTTTTTCTAGTATGTGTTTTTCTGCACAACGTTATCCATTTCTCAGTCGCAGTCATTTTTTCACACGCACACATGCAGTAAACATTATGGTTAGGAAGGCGGTGGATCAGTTGATTTATTTTATGGAGATATATTTGAAAAGTGACTGGAAAAAGTTTGAAATAAAGTGGGGAAGGTATGTGTGTGTGTGTTTGTGTGTGTGTTTGTGTGTGTTTGTGTGTGTGACAGTGGTGGTATGTTAATAATGTGGTAGTAATAACTGTGTGGTTAGTGGTTTGATCAAGAAATGCAGAGCAGTTTTCAGTCGGACTGTTGCAGGGAGCTTTCTGAGCGTAATTATGTTCACACATTCAGGACATCGTGCTGGCAGAGCAGTGATTTTGTGTATGTGTGTGTGTGTGTGTGTGTGTGTGTGTGTGTGTGTGTGTGTGTGTGTGTGTGTGTGCCTTTGAAACATTTTGTACCGGTGGTGACACCACAAATTGCAGTATATGTGCTGTCAAAGATGATGAAATATGATAGTGAAATATAAATATAATATTCAAAAGTGGGAGAGAGCAAGGCTGCATTAGAGTTAGAGAGAGAGAGCGAGAGAGAGAGAGAGAATAACAGCGACAGAACCAAAACAAAGACAAAAACTGAGAAAGAGAGAAAGAGTAAGAGACAGAAA
This sequence comes from Brachypetersius gabonensis, assembly GCA_037577145.1. Taxonomy (NCBI): domain Eukaryota; kingdom Metazoa; phylum Chordata; class Actinopteri; order Characiformes; family Alestidae; genus Brachypetersius; species Brachypetersius gabonensis. The sequence goes on along the minus strand of JBBJLR010087768.1, from coordinate 3,301 downwards.
ATGAAAACAATAGTGACAAAAAGAGCGAGAAACATGCATGAAGAGAGAAAGAGTGACAGAGAGAGAGAATGACATGATAACATCACATTTAGAACTAAAGAAAGATAGAAAGACAAAGATATATATAGAGAGAGACATAGGGACATAAAGTAGAGATTGGGAGACATAGAGAACAGGCAGAGAGAGAAAGAACCAGAGACAGATTCAGAGAGAAATAGAAAGAGAGAGGGCAAAAGAGAAAAGAGAGACCGAGGGAGATGAGAAAAAGAGAGATAGTGACAGAAAGAAAGAGACGTGGTGAGAGAGATGCAGAGAAAAGGCAGGGAGGGACAGTGTTGTTCATTCTTAGCCTGTGTAACTATGGTCTCATGGTAAATAGGTAGTGCATTGTTGCGGCAGTGTGTGTTTGAGTATCAGATGCTTTCAGCTTGCTGTGTTTGCTTTTGGATATGAACAGCGCTGCCTCACACACACATGCACATGCACACACACGCATACTCATTTTCAGAATGTGGTCAGTAAGTGTAAGACCCGTGGATTCACAGAGCCGGATTCCAGAGGAAATGCTTGTATAAGTGGCTGTGAAACTGGATAAGCAAACATGGTAAAGAACTTTAATGAGTCAAGTTTTTCGGGGATCTGTCTGGTCAGATAACGATTGTGGTGAGTCAGGAGAAATATTTGGGGATTGGTCTCTTTTCAGAGCCAAAATGATTCCAAAGCCCACACGCCCTATTAAAAATGAACTGTGCGATTCCAATGAATGTTCTCAGACAACACACCCTCTTCAGTCCAATAAAGCAGAGCAACACACTGTAAGGCTTCAGGAAGAACGCCCTGTTCCGGGTTTAAGGAAACACTGGCAAGACACAGCAGGAGTGTGTGTCGTTAGGATCTGGATGATGACATCATGGTACTGTGGAAAGTCTGGACACTCCCGCAATCTCCTTCATGTAGTCACATCTGAGTCAACACGGTTCCCCATTGGTTGAAAAACAACAAAAAAAACATAAGGCCCGCCATTACTAACAAGAATCCAGTTGTGTCATCACCATGTTTAGTCTATATGTAGCCTGACCGGTGTAGCAGCGATGATGCAAGTCAGAGTTATAGAGACTGAGAACATCTAAACATGCCCAAGACCAAGGCAGTCTTCTATCTTACCTGCCCCAGATCAGGGCCTGGAAAATCGAGGATCATGGGGCAATATGGAAATATAGCGCAACATAATTGAAGACATTTCTATCATAAGCATGTATCATGATACTTAGTTTGAGCTCAGTGACTTGGAAAAGTGACATAATGGGCTCAGAATCCAGTGATTGGCCTGAAGGGAATTGCTAAGGACAGCAGAAGTAAAAGCACTTGCCTAGTCAGGCAAGCTGATGTTTTTCTGCACACAGGGGCAATCAATGCGGTGAACAACGTAGTTGTTATTTCCCCCATTTATTTTTCCATGTGAACACAACCTCCCTCTGGGAAAAATAGGTTGCAGTTGTCCGGTGTTCTTGAAGAATGCCCACAACATAACAGTCTCTTATCACTGTGACAGTAACATACCACCATATTGCCCACCGCCTACTTCAGGCAGCTGGAAACAGGCTTGGAGAGTATAAAATAATCTCCGACTGAGTTCTAGCAAAAATCTAGGTGAATTACTGTAGATGTCAGGACTGTTTTGAGTCTGTGTGAAATCAGAGAGTATATCTCCGGCTCTGGGTTTGGGCTGACTGAGGAAATTGCTAGTTCCAGTTCTCTGCATTTCTCAGAAGCCTCAGTGAGGCCTTTAGCAAGCATTCCAAACACACAGCTGTAGAAGTGCAGAATGTTAAGACCAGTCCCATTTGGGGTGTGAATGTGAGAATTTGGGGTGTTTTGCTGCTCTCTGTGAGTGATGCTCTGTCCTGTGCCCCAGTGGAAAGAGACCACTAGAGAACCGGATGCTATTTGGGTGATGGACCAATCACAGCACTGAAGCGGCACGGGAATGGGATCTTATCCATGCACAAACTGCGTGTTAGTCATCTTCTTACTCATCTTCATTAATGGCTTGTTTATTAGGATCTGCTTCCCATCAGTGGGTAAGCTGTTGCACTACACTGGATAAAATCTCACACTGGATTTTTTTGCCAAGAACAAAACCAAATACTGCTAGATTCTGTTGTTGTGCTTTGCTGTGCCCCATAGTTTTATAGCAGATAGTGTATGGACCCTCTGTCCTTCCTACATAATGTGTAACCACTGAGGGTTACACATTAATGTGTAATCACTGAGGGGCGGTACAATTAGAATGACAGAAGAATCTATCAGAGTGTTTTTTATTATTTTTGGAAATCTGAGGATATTCGTTATACAGTCAGGCCTGCAGCTTTAGATGCCCAGGCCTAATGATGGGCTAAAAATACTTTATTCTGTCCTCTACTCGGCATCACAATATCAGTTTGAACATTCATGTCTCCTATTGCATGTTGAAGGTCAATAATGAGATTAGAGGGACTTTGGCGAGGAGATTGACCTCAGAACATCGGTAACTTATAAGCTGTTTCGATTAAATCTCATCTCTCCTCGACGATCGTCTGCTCTACTCCATTAGACAAACAAACAAATAGAGCATAAGCCAAGCCCTCAGGATCAGTGTTAAGCTGGAAGCCACAGTGCATTGAACAGAGTCCAGCACTTCCCTTCTGCCCGATGGTGCTTCACGGCTGGCTGTGGTTGTGGATCTCATTCCATCATCAGCAGTGTTTGATAGCGGTGTGGGTGCACTGTGCGTGCATGTAAAGTCGAAGGTGTAGAATCAGTTACATTACAGCACAGTGGTTAATTAAAGTGTGTATTTGTGCAGCTGGGTGGGAGTAGACTCCCTCCATTCTGATATACTAATAGCTTCCTGTGTTACTGCGGTCTGAAAGCTAGCCAAGCCACAAAACAGTTCACAGAGACAGAGAACACCACCCTCTCTGTGAGTCTGTGTTTCTGTACTGCTTGTGTATGCAGTCGTTCATGCCTAGCATTTGACATATAAACATCAGTTCTGATAGATAGCAGCATGAGGTCACAACATGAGCAGCATGAGGTCACAACATGAGCAGCATGAGGTCACAACATGAGCAGCATGAGGTCACAACATGAGCAGCATGATGTCACATTGTGATCTAACGTTTATGTGACTAGCAGAATCTGTTTTGTGTCTGCACGTGTATGTGGGTGTACAGAGCTAGCCCCATCTATCTATCTAACTATCTATCTATCTATCTAACTAGCTATCTATCTATCTATCTATCTATATCTATATCTATAT
>JBBJLR010087718.1:0-10454 GCA_037577145.1 Brachypetersius gabonensis | reverse complement strand
TCTCTCTCTCTCTCTCACACACACACACACACACACACACACACACACACACACACACACACACTGTTTTTAACCTCCTGACTTCTGCACACACACACACACGCACTGACGCAGACACATGGTGTCCTGGATTAAATTCACTCTACGAAATTTAATAAAGACATTTTCCTATTTACCGACAGGCCTCCGTCTCTCTCTCTGTCTCTCTCTTTCTCTCTCTCTCTGTCTCTCTCTCCTTCCCTTTTCCTTCCAATATAATTCAACCCAATTAAAGGGATAGTCAAAAAAAATCTAATTTATGGTCAAGTGTAGTTGACAAGCCACGGCCTGTTTAATGTGTGGATGTCTGCTACTTTAGTTTGCCGGCTAATGCTGCTAACATGGAAGCTTAAACCATTCCATCCAGCAGTGTTGCTCCGCCCCCTGTTATAAGGAGTGTTTCAGCCTGAATCAGACCAGATGTCATTTCCATACACATCAGTGTTAAAGACACAGTAAAGAAACAGCCTGTTGAAGTATACCAACACACAGACGTCGCAAAATTGTAATTTAACTTTGAAATATGACTATTCTTTCGTACATAAAACACATAAACGTTCTGATTGGAACCAAGGGAGGAAAAGATGAGGTAAATCAGGACATGACAGCAAACATGTCAACATCTGGGGTGGGGTTTGGGGGGACTGGCAGGCATTGAGAGGTTAATGGAGTTGGGTGGGGTCGGGTGGATTGGGGGAACTTTGGCTGGTCGTCAATCAGAGGTTGAAAGGTGTAGTTGCTTTTATCAACACAGTCGATTGCACTGCATTCTTACGCCTGCTCAGGCCTATCAGGACGTTGTGCGATAGGCGTGTGTGTGTGTGTGTGTGTGTGTGTGTGTGTGTGTGTGTGTGTGTGTGTGTGTGTTGAGCAAAAGCAAGACTGTCACATCATAACTCATGATGCATGTTTATGGGAGTTTTGGCTCAAGTGAGGGTGTATGTGTGTGTGTGTAAAATAAACACACACACACACACACACACACACACACACACTGGACATTAACAGGATGGGACAAGCTTAGAAAGAGGATATTGCAAACCCCCCCACACACACACTTTTAAAAGGAGAAGCTTCTATTACAGTCAAATTTGGGCTCAGTTTAACAGATTCTGTGTGATGATGGCGAACAAGTTCACTTTCACAGGTGTTCGCCTGGAGAAATACACACACAAACACACACACAGACACACACACACACACACACGTACACACACACACATACACAGACATGTTCCATGTCTTTCATGGCAGACTGGACCAGTAGAAACACGCTGTTTCACTAAAGAACATCAGTACAACAGCAGGAACAGTGATGTCATCAGGCACTCACCCCAGTTCACACTCTGTTGGAGGGTGTTACCGAAGTATCAGTAAAGAACAAACACACACACACACACACACACACACACACACACACACACACACACATTTGGAGTTTTAAAAAACATGGGCTGGAGGAACCGAGGAGGAATCTGGAACCGAGTCTGGGTTCTCCTCACCAGCTCACACAGTATCAACTACATTTATACAAACAAAACAAACCTGGACTTTATTGCTTTCTTGTTTGCTTGCATTTATTCTACTGTCGGCTTTGCTAGCAGAAAGACACTTTATCATTTACTGAGGTTTTAAACAGTGTGTATAGGTGTCTAAGACAGTGGTTCCCAACCTGGGGTCCGGGCCCCCCTTAGGGGGGCGCTAGAGGTCGCAGGGGGTGCGTGCAATTCTGTCTGCACTATGGTTACCAAAGTTTGTACACATTAAATTAATAAAATCCTTAAGTCTGAGAAACGTAAAGTTGTGTGCGTGTGTGTGTGTGTGTGTGTGTGTGTGTGTGTGTGTGTGTATAAGAGTATAAGAACCAAAATCTTTTATTTTTTGTAAAATTAATTACTTTATTCTGTTTATGCGGGTAGGAGTTGGGGGTGGGGGGGGGGCCTGTCTTGTCTTGGACACTGGCAAAGGGGAGCTTCAAGGAAAAAAGGTTGGGAACCACTGGTCTAAGACATTTGTACTATACACAGCTGGTCGCTGTAATTGACCAGCTCTCATTAGAAATGAACAGCTCATTGCTCTGTTGCCCTCCTGTGTCGCCCCATGATTGTGGCTCTGATGATCCACAGCAGTGAACATCTGGACTGTGCTAGCTGGCCTGCGGTACAGCAGGAGAAATTCCGTTATAAAAAGGAAGTTTGTTATCTTCTTGAAATGAGTCATATTCTGATGAATCAATCTGTCAGTTCAGTCATCACTGAGGAGAAGCTCCACCCTCTGGCGAATGCAACTGCAGCTGGAATAGAGGCCACACCCAGAGAAACAACAAATGTCTGGCAAATGTCAATACTACCTTTTCTATGGTTGATAGTTTGTGGCTTCATTTGGATGTTGTGAGGAGTAAATGATACTAATGATGCGGCCTGAACTGTCAGTTTGAGCTCTGTAGAGTGGCTGTCTGGTTAGACTGTCTCACCCGAGTTTAACTGTAAGATGTCAGAGTTATCCCTGGAAACAAAAGCTTGTCATATTCATGAAATAATTGGTTTATTATATTTTCAATTTGGTGAAAAGGTAATGCAGTACAGTCTCGTCGTTTACCCAAAGAACTACCATCTTTAAGATTTTTTTGCCAGGTTTAGAACAACATTTCACATTTAAAATAGAACGTGAATTTGTCGATTATGTATTAATTAACAGTACAATTATGCATTTAAGTTATTACATTTAAAAAGAACGGCAAAACAACAAAGGTGAACAAAATTTAGGAAGCTACTTTTATATAATACACGCCATCTAGACTGTATTTCTCTCTCTCTCTCTCTCCATGTCTCTCTCTCTCTCCCTCTTTTTGTCTCTCTCTCTCTCTTTCTCTCCATGTCTCTCTCCCTCTGTCTCTCTCCCTCTGTCTCTCTTTCTCTCTGTCCCTCTCTCTATCTCTCTGTCCCCCTCTCTCTCTCTCTCTGTCCCTCTCTCTCTGCCCAACCCCCCCCCCACCCTCTCTGTTGGAGGGAGAGCCACACCCATTTTTCAGGTTTAAGTGATTTTTAATAATTTGATCATATTTGATCTAACTGATAATGTAATGGACCAAATCCTGTGTTAACACTGTGAAGGCTCTAGCAAACACACACACAAACACACACAGAGATCAGCAGTTTCTGATTACATAGTTTACTGACTGTGGGCCCGTTTAGAGGGTGTGTGCCGCATGCTTAGTCAACCAGAAGGCCTCTCAAGGGACTGTACACACACACACACACACACACACACACACACACACACACACACACACACACACACACACATATGCAGTTGTCTTTTTCTCACGAACTGATCTAAAGTAATGGGTAAACACTTAAGCTCAAACTAAACAGTATGATTATAGAGTTCAGGCCAAAACAAGCACACTAAGTTAAAATGACCTAAAGGATCTAAAGCATCATGTATAAATTAGTGTGTGTGTGTGTGCGTGTGTGTGCGTGTGTGTACTCACAGGGATGTAAATCTCATTACACAGACAGCGACACAAAAAGAGCCATTTGTTAAGTCTCTCTTGTTGCTTGTTGGCTCCAACAAATACTATTTAAGTGTATTTCCTGCATTTTTATTTAAACAAAAAGAGATATCATTTATTTCTCGACCTCTCTAGAATTAAACAGGCTTCTTGTGCTCATAAGACTTATTTATGGCAATTTAATCTGTTCTGATTGGATACAGTACCGACTGAAGTGCATAATGTATATACAATGAATGAATGGGCGGGACTAAGCTGTTTAAGGATGAATGGGTGACTGAATGTAAATATGGTCATGACTGTGACATCACAGCCATGATTACTTTAAAACAGACTGCTTTTGCAGGCTAGTTTAAAACTGATGTAAATAAAATGAAATAATTCAGATTAGTAGTGATTAAAATTTACTAGAAAATGACTAGAAAATGCGACAACCAACAAGACATTGCAATAAATAGATAATCACAGTAATCGTTTGATCAGTTAAAAGTACTTCTTACCAAAATAAATAGTGAAATACAGAAATAAAACAAAGGACTTTGTTTTTGTTTATACCGTTTAAATCTACACTGTAAGGTTTATTAATGAAAAAAACAATGCTACTTGTTTTACTACAAGTACTACATCGAACAACAAATGGGCCCTTGGAAGAAAGAGCATTCATAAATACCTAAGGCTTGTTTTATTATAGGGTGGCATGAGCGACTGTACAGTATGTTCCCACAAGTACAGCAATACAATACTTCTAAGCTGAAAATATACATATGTGTGTGTTGCAGGCGTGATGGCAAACAAAGGCCCGTCGTACGGTTTGAGCCGCGAGGTGCAGAGTAAGATTGATAAGAAATACGACCCCGAACTGGAGGACAGGCTGGTGGAGTGGATTGTGGCTCAGTGCGGACCCTCGGTGGGCAGACCACAGCCCGGCAAACAGGGCTTCCAAACGTGGCTCAAGGATGGATGTGTAAGTCACTGCTAAACGTTTCTGTTCTTTTACATTTCCAATACATTTATGACATTTAGCAGACGCTCTTTACCAGAGCGACGTACATCAGTGTTCAAGTAGCCCACAACTGTTCTTCCAAGCTGAAAAGTTAGACTTAAATCAATGTCTGCTTTTAACCAAGTTACTGCCAGCAGGATTACACACCTTAACAGATTCTGTCAAAGAAAGTCGATTGTTAAAGTTTAAATAAGGAAAACATGGAGGTTTTTTTAAATATAGGGGGCAAAGAAATTACCGAATAGAAAAGCATTTTGAGTTTTTTTTAATGAAAAAAGTGCAGCTTTTATTAGAAAAACTGCTCTTTTGAGGTTAAGATAAGGGTTGGGTTGGGTGTGTAGGAGTGTGTGCAGTATTTACATGCAAACAAGAGCAGAGTGGTATTTAAATATTTACCATACACATGAAAGCACTAATGCTAACTTCTTTTTTTTTTTTTTTTGTCCGGGTGGGGACCAATTTTTTTTTCCCGAATGTGTTGTACTCAGTTCTATCCAATATCTAGTCACATGATTCCAGTAACAATGGGAAAGAGAAATATGGGTAAAAACAATACTGTCATGATATTCGGTCCATGCTATGATAGTACTGTGATTTTTTTGATGGTGCATCTATTGGACTTCTAGAGTTACCTGAGTAGATGCATGGACCAGACTAAATATATATACAAGTACATATAATATTAAATATTAAATAGATCCATATCAGTTCTTGGCTGCTGTATTGATACAATGTTGGGCTGAAAAATATTGCAATACTGTATTGATTTTATTTTAATAAATCCATCCCCAAAACTTGCTGAACCTACTCATACAGGCAGAGCAGACTTGTTAGTGTGACCTATTATATTTCATGGCTGCCTGTAATGATGAAGTTGTTTTTATAGCTCACAGTCTTTTGAGGATGTATTCACGGAAACGATTTGAGCAACTGTTGACTTCTAGTGTTTCGTAGACTCTAGTGTTCTAAACTAAAGGAGCAGACGCATCACATCTGGGCCGATTGTTCATCAAACTATTCCTTTAATTCACACTCAACAGAGAAATGAATGATTCAAGAATTGTCATTAAAGTATTGGTATCATTAAGGACACATTTGGTATAACATCCATCCCCTGTTCATCACTTTATATGATGCTGATATGTTTAAAATTCCCCTTCAATAAATGTACATTACAGAATGCATTAATACCCAAATGTTCTGTTTTATATCGTCTCTCTCTGTTTGTCTCTCAGGTTCTCTGTGAGCTGATTAACAGTCTATATAAGGACGCAAAGCCAGTGAAGAAGATCCAGAGCTCCACCATGGCCTTCAAGCAGATGGAGCAGGTTTCCCAGTTCCTGGCCGCTGCCGAGAGGTATGGCGTCACCAAATCCGACATGTTCCAGACCGTCGACCTCTGGGAAGGCAAGTCCTCGCTCACTTCTCTGAACTCTTTGCTTCTGAGAGTTAATTTCACTGCTTCACCTCAAACACAGTCCAGCAGCCAAGATGTGTGTGGTGTCTGGAGCTGCTCTATCTGGGCAGATATCCGACTGTGTGATAGGGCCACTGTAACGTGTGTGTGTGTGTGTGTGTGTGTGTGTGTTTAGGTAAAGATCTGGCGGCCGTTCAGATGACTCTGATGTCACTGGGCAGCCTGGCCGTTACGAAGACCGACGGCTGTTACCGCGGCGACCCCAACTGGTTCCACAGGTGAGCGTAGGCTGTTTCCGGTTCCTTTTCCTGTTCTCGCTTTGACACGGCCGACGGGTTGCCATGGCAACTCAAGAACCAAAGCACACTCCCACTGGCAGGGCGACAGCGCTAATGTTTTGTTGGCATAGCAACGTAAAAACATGCATTTATCAGTCTGACTGTTGCACAGCGCTGTGTGTGTGAATAAGTTGATGTAATGCTCATTATAACCATAGACTGTCTATAAGTGACCACATTTAAGGTCCAAAGTTCACTAATCTTAGTGGATTTGTGTTAATAAAGGGGGAGCGTTCATTTACATAAAACCATCTTTATAATTACAACTGTGTGTGTGAGTGTGTGTGTGTGTGTGTGCGCGCGCGCGCGCGAGTGTGCATTTTTATTTGCATATTGTCAGAGGAAAGATTAATGCAAAATGATGAATATGACTTTATGGGCCCATATTGTGTAAAAACAAACTCTCATTAATTAATTAAATGAAAGAATTTTATTTAATCTAAGCACCCTCGTCATGTAGTGCAAAAACACTGTTAAAAGTTTTAAAACACGTGTGCATATGCATGTGTACAAATTAGCCTATTCTGATTCCATTGTTTTTATAATGTCACAAGGACCAACAGATTCATGTTTCTAACCATTACAGCAGTCTAGCCCCGCCCAGTTGGTCTTTCAGCTGGTCCCAATGCACAGCAGCCAATCAGACCAAATGTCTTTCGCATATTTCAGTCTTCTAATACAGCCTGTTGATTTCAGAGGGCTAAAGAGTGTTTTCAGTGCATGAAACAGGTCTAAAGGTCATAAGTGAAACTTAGTTAAAAATGCTACACTAAAAATCCAGAGTATAAGAACGTTAATGCTAATGTATATTAGTTTAACGGGACTCAAATTAGTTCAAGCAGATTTAGGCCATTTCTGCTGCACAATTTATGAAATATTCACAGTGTAAGCAAAAAGTATGGATGAGATTTTGATGCGCCACCAACTTTGTGAGCACTGTACTGAACAGTATGTGTGTGTGTGTGTGTGTGTGCTTTAGGAAATCTCAGGGGAACAGGCGAGATTTTTCGGATGACCAGCTGAAAGAGGGTCAGAGCGTCATCGGCCTGCAGATGGGCACCAACAAAGGAGCATCACAGGCCGGCATGACCGGCTACGGACGCCCCCGACAGATCTTGTGAGCTTTTCCCTTCCGATTCCCAACCAATCAGTGAGGACCAAAGCAGGCACCAAGACTCGCCACATCCATGGAAAGGAACTGGACAAACACAGGGACCAAAACACTCTTTCACACACACAAAGAGACCAACATGACAATGTGGCCATTTTTAATGCCAAAGCCCAGATTTTATTCATAATACTTGAATACCTAAACATTTTCTCTCTTTATGAATACAAAAATGTTTCATATTCATATTGCAGTTATCTGTGCCTGACACTTCCATATACAGCTGTGCTACAGATGTGTACTTTTGGTTTAGCGCCACATCTGCAGCTTGTGTTATAAACACATATTCAAATTACAACATGATACACCATTTATTTCCTTTTTTACTACAGACCACATGTGCCTCATTCGAATGCTGAGTAAAGTAAATAAATATTTGGATGAATCCACCACCAATGCGTGCACACACACACACACACACACACACACACACAGATTCTGTGATAGTATTAAAATGAAGCATCCAAGAACACAGGTTTATTATTGTAGTCTTACATTTCACATCACCTGTTGGCTCCATTAGCGCACAGTTAGCTGGAACTCAGCGGCACCTGGTTTCCTACAGAAAGCATTTCATCTCAGATTAGCCTCATGCTAATGTCTTAATCTCAGCAAGTTTGTTTATTGTATACTGATTCCTAATAAATGATTTTGAAAATAAAATGAAATTTAACTGGACACACTTCTGTGCTTTGAATCCTTTGTTTGATTGTTTTTGTTTGATTATTATTCCAATAAAACTAATACTGGGTTCCTGTTTGTCCCAAATGTAGAGGATCGACCAGGACGCGTCTTTAGCTAGAAAGCTTTCAGGCCATGTCATATTAAATCATCTCTAATAGACTTGCTTATGGGGACACTGTTACCTATAAACACATGCAAAATTGTTGTAGTGTTGGAAAGGAAGAGCCTCGACTGGGAGGAATCTTCAAGAGAGAATATAGTTCAAGGAAGAGGATGGCCAGGGAGATAGAAGAGGCAGGTTCAGGTAGTTTTAAGGAAGATAATGGATTGGAAAGTGTCTTCATAGAAGATGTTGGCTTGGGAAGTATCTTCAAGGAAGAGGAGATTTTTTTTTATGGTGCTTATTAGATTTACTGATGCACTTACAGCATGTGGCTCTACTGTTTGGTGGATAGCTAGACATCTGATAGTCTCACAAGGCCAGACAAGACCGTGTAACGAGAATGTCTGGGGACCCTCTGAAGTTCTGGGCTAAAAGTGGGTGGGAATGAGAGTGAAATATCTATATCTATTCCCAACCTGGGGTCCGGGCCCCCCTTAGGGGGGCGCTAGAGATCACAGGGGGTGTGCGGAATTTTGTCTGAATTGAGTTTACGAAAATTATAATTGTACACAATAGATTCTTAAAGAGAGAAACGTAAAAGTGTGTGTGTGTATAAGAGTATAAGAGCAAAAACCTACAACCACTGTTTATTTTTTTGCAAATAAATGTTTGTAATTAATCATTTTATGAGTTTTGGGCGTCTACGGGGGTAGGAGTTGGGGGTCCTGGCTTGTCTTGTACACAGGAAGCGGGGCTTCAAGAAAAAAAGGTTGGGGACCACTGATCTAGACCAATCAAACTCTTATGAAGGAAACGCTCGCTGGTGTGCTCTTCCAGGCTGTCCGACAGACAACACGCCTGTCACAGGGCTGCTTTGTTGCCCCCCTCTCAAACTCATGTGACTAGAGGACTGCTGGCTAGAGAATTCCCCCTGATCAATTCCCCCTGATAATAAACATTAACACACACTTCACGTCTAAATAGCGTGACCAGCTAGAAAACACACATCCTTTTACATAGTACCACTTGTTCTAGCTAAACAATGGCATAAAAGTGGGAGCGGGAGGTCGGCAAACTAGCTAAACATGCTGAACACAGGCGAAGAGAAATGGACAAAATCCAGGAGAGCCACTAGCAGCATTTTAGCATTTCTTTTGTCCATCTCTAAACCTGGAGTGGATTGTGCGGTTTTGTTATAATCTCTTTAGGCCTGGACTAAGACTAGGTCTATGTCTAATGGGATTTAGTTATTGATCGTATCAGAGGGGATTCTCCTGTAATGATCTTTCACAAGATAAGCCCAGGCCTGGAGTCATGATGTGTTTATACTGGTGCCCATCATTACGTAAGAACACAGGAATTTACAGGACCATTCAGATGTAAAACCAAAACGACCCCCACTTCCAACCCTTCTGAACAGATTACTATCCACTATCAGTTCATCTGGGTTTGCCCTTTAACGTGGCCTTAGGCCCTACAGCATAGAGGGGGAGTTGGGGGGTGGGAAAGGGTAGAAATAGCAACATGACTCATTTAGAACCAAGAACTGAAAGTCTTTCTAAGCCTAAACGAATAGATCAGACAGGAAAAAGCTTCAAAATGTTTACAAGGACTCTAAAGCGTTTCGAAGGCCTTTGCTCACTCTCTGTATCCTTATCTGCTGTGTTTCGTAGCAACGGCGTGTGTGTTTGCAAAACACTACGTCAACTACCTCTCACAGTCGTTAAAGACGAGAATGCACAGGCAGCATAAAACACACTTGCTTATGTGGATTCTAGCACTGTTTTTTAATAACATAGACTAAAATTCAGACTTTAAGACGCCTGCATTAAGGCTGTGCTGTTTTAAGCTATTCAAGGCCAGGGCCACTGGGTAGAATCTAATCGGGGTTGAAACTGGCCAAACAGGTTCCATTAGAACATGTTTGATGGTCATCTTTATGTAGCAACATCGTCTGTACATTTAAAAAGATCTCCCTCACCCTAAAGAAACCACAACACACTTTTCTAAACCAGTTTTTTCATGCTGATTTCAGATCTGCCTCCAGTTTTTTTTTTAGCCACATCAACTTTTTGAATTAAGAGTCACTAGATCTGCAATAGACTTGCTTCCAGTTTTTATTAAACCACAGGCACCAATCAAGAACTGTTTCAATATTTTCAGAGTGAAGTCAGACAGGCCACACTGT
>JBBJLR010087707.1:0-10454 GCA_037577145.1 Brachypetersius gabonensis | reverse complement strand
CCAACTTCATATTGAGATCTGATGTATCTAATGTGTTTCTTTAAAGTGTTCCTTTAATTTTTGTGAGCAGTGTAGTTTTATCTCACTATATACCTGCTGTACACAGTCCACACAGTCCTTAAACCCATGAACCTTGAAACAAACACACTCCAGAACAGACACACACACACATATACATACTGGATATGGAACCCATCTTAACCCTCTGTGCTTTACCTGTCCCTTCACGCGGAGTACCATCTTCCTCTTCTAAAAAACCTTTTGGTTTCATCTCATTCCCTCAACGTTTTTAAGGTATTACTGTTTTTAATTTGAGGTGAATGTTTTTCATCTGTATGAAAATTTGTTTCATTCAAAGTGTTGATAATTAAAAAGCTAAATAAAATGTTTGTCATGTACTGCACAGATCTTTTGACACTAGTTTCTCTCACAGTGGTTTGCTAAAGTGTTTTCAGATTCACACGAGAATGAATGCGGCCACCACGGCAACTTTTAAGAGCAGTTACATCTAGCCCTAAGATTCAATGGTAACTTTTAAACAACATTTTTTAAGCTGCATTGCGTTTTAAGTTGAATCAGTTTCTGGGTCAGTTTTCTCAATAAAGATCTGAACCTTATGTCTACATTATACACACTGGACAACACCTGCACCTCATTTCCTTACCCCTGGTCCCTGGTATTTATAGTAGTTGTTTTTCCGTTTCCCGTTTCTGTGGCCACCGTGCTGTGTTTATTTTTCTTTCCTTGTTTTGTCCCCCTTGTTATGTTTCATGATTAAACCCTCACTTTCTGATGGAAGTCTTTTCCCATGTCTCATCTTTTCCAAATTGGTTAGGACAGCACATAACCGTGACATATTCTGTCTAACTAATTAACTTGTTCTCCCTGACTCTGCTTTTCAACAGCTCTTTTTGTTTAAAGTGTTTTTTGGCCACAATAGGTCTAGGTCTGCAGCCGTTGGGTCTTCTTCATCCAAGACGATGAACACATTGGAAGGTAATCAGCTACAGTATCTGCTGACAGTTTGTAGATTCTGGATCCTCATTTGTCTGCTCTGGGATACCAGCAAAGACAAGATTGTCCCTCATGCTTTACGTATGTAGATCTAAAATGGTTTCTTTAATTCATTTATCAGCTTTTCTCCATTTCTGTCTGTTGTATAGTTCACTGTACACTATCCTTATTCTTTAATACAGAAAAGCATTTGTCTGAGCAGGGTCCTTTCCCCTCATTATGATTTTCTTCAGATTGTATGGCTTCCTTTTACACAGTTTCGTAAATGTCACGGTTCTCCTGAACTTTGTAGCCTCCAATTGTGCCTCATCAGAAAAGTGCTAAAAATCTCAACCATCTTTCTGTATGGTAAATCTTAAAAATAATTTATTTCCAAGAAATAATGACATGAGGTAACCTCTAAGACATCTGCGACAACATCATCATCGTCTTTGATCACCTCAACATTACAACCACCAGTAAAACAGACCCTTTCACCTGCAGCACAAAACCTGCACCAGCATTCTGCCACATTGAACCAATTAAATTCAGTTCAATTCAATTTTATTTATATTGCGCTTTTTACAACCATGCCATCACAACAAACATTGATGTGTGGCCACCAACATATTCCAGAATCTGAACTGACTCCAAGGCAGCAAAGTATAGGAAGTAATGTGATCCCTAGGGATTCTAGTGAGAGCTGAGACTAATACCATAGGGTTCCTGTATTAGTTTGCTTCTCCTGGGCACCAGGCTTCACTCTGGTCATAATCTACATACCAACACCAGCATGAGAAAATGCCACGCTTCACACATATAAATCATATAGTACTAAGACAACAGAACCAAATGCCTATTAGCAACTTAATACTTAATGCTTTTAAAAAATCATTTCATAGATTTCTTGGTGTTTAGCTTTGAGTCCAGCATTCTTCCCTCAAACCAGAAAATCCATTTAATGCTGGTGCAAGCTGCAGTTGTCTATCATCAGTGGAGGAGCACTCGTGCTGGCAGGAAAGATGGGAAATCCACTCAATATAAATGGAATGTCAAAACAATTATTGCTAAAACAGCGCAAGTTGAAACAACTGATATATTTCTGGCCATATGGTGACCATAAATTATTGTACCATTTGTACAATTCATTTGCCATTTGTTTGGTGCTGGAGTGAATATATGAGGCACAACAGACCAATGGAAAACTTTATGATGTCAGCATTGTTGCTGTGATGATAATATCTCATCAATCCAATAATACCGCATTTCTGATCACTATTTGTTGTTTCACAAGGTAGAAATGATTTATTTATAGTATTGTTTTGGCGGCATGTTTTAATTTTAGTTTTAGTCTAGTCTTTGCGTCAAGCTGTTGTTTTAGTTTTTATTAGTCTTAGTCACATCCAAACTCTTTTAGTCAAGTTTCAGTCGACTAAAATCTGAGCATTTTAGTCTTATTTTAGTCACAATTATCCAGGACTATTTTCATCTAGTTTTATTCAATAAAAACTGATGACATTTTAGTCTAATTTTAGTCAATGAAAGTTGTATTTTAGTCTCGTTTTTAGTAATGCAATTCAATATAGCATAAGTATAGTAAAGAGTAGAATAGACAAAATCTGAATTTTCTTATAGCCAAACCTATTTCACAATTCTAACAAGGATATCTTACTATTATATTGTTACCTTATAGACTCAAGAATACTGTATATCCATTCCAGACATGGAAGACTTAGAGTTACACACACATAAATTTAAATAAAATAATAATAAAAAAAACCATTACATTACTAAAAAGCGTGAATAAAACAAAAATGTGTGTTTATTGTCATAAAACCCACATTTTCCAAAACCCAAATTCTCCACAACCAAATCAAAACAATTTAGGATTATCTTTTAATGCATGGATAAGGAAGAGAGAGAGACTTTGTGAGTGTGTTGTTCTCTCTCCTTGACACTATATTGGCACTGCGTCCCAATACTTTTGTTCACTCTAGATAAAAAAGATTTTTTTTCATAGTGCCTCTCAATGGACGTATTGGGACGTTCAACTCTAAGGTTGAGTGTCCCAACACCTTTTTCTCCGCTCCCTATCGTACAGGTAATAACGTCTCGTCTCATTTTAGTCAATAAAAATGAAGAGACACTTTACGTAGAGTAGTTTTAGTTTTGTAAACCACATTTAGTCTCTTTCTTATTTGTCAACAATTTTACAGGATATATTTCGTTTCGTTATCGTCACATGACCTGCATTTGCGTTGCGTCTCGTCTCGTTTTAGTCACGTGATAAATGTTCGCTGACAATGATATTTAGTCATAATTTTTGTTGACGAAAGCAACCATATTTATTTATATTATTTAAATCCTCTTAATGTACTGGCCACAGCATATTGTTTATATAGTATATAATATACAATAAACCCCCACTTTAATGCAGATCAGTAGTGCTGGTTTCGCTAATTGTTCGCTAACGCGGAAATATCGCTATACTCAGAGGTGGGAGGTTTGAAAGCAGCCAATCCAAGCCCTGTATTTTTAATACTGTAAACTAAATGAATGTATTTCTGTATTTACCTGCTTATAAAGAAAATGGCAGCACAGACCAAAGAAAACGCCCATGCATAAATTACACTACAGTCTACACAGGGGTAATGTCTGTATTTGTGATGGGATCTGAGAAACCCCTTCACATGGTGGCATTTGACCTTTTTTGATACTATCTGAAAGCCTATTTAAAGCTCTTTTCATTATTTTCATACCTTGTCCCTATCAAATATTATTAGTCAGCTGAACAGCTGGATTTTTTTGGGATGGAATTTTGAGAAAAAACACTTTAAAGATGAGGATTCTAAATTGTATCAGAGCAGTACAGTAGCAGAAAATAGTGAATCACTTTACTTTAGTAAAACATTAATTAGTTAATGTACATATAGAAAAGGTCACTTTAGCTTCAAGTATTCAGTATGTCTTTACTTTTAAACACATTCAATGAGTTTAACTTATCGTCAGGTTTTTAACTCCTGTTGGTTATGAAGTATTTTAGGAATAAATACCACAAAAGACTCGCACAGAGAAGGTTAATTTTGGCTCCAACAACACATATATTGATGAATCATATTCAAGATATATTTTGCTAACAATAATAATAATAACCACATAGACCTAAACAAAATGTACAGTCATATGTACAGAGATAACTTTATTGTTATCAGGCACTTACTATTATACAATATGTTTGTTAATTACATATGATACGTACTTGACATGCACATCAAGTAAAAACATATACATTATATTAAACATATTAAGTCTTATTTATGTACTGTACATCAGTTAGTGTCACGAGTGACATGGAAATGACTGAACCTTTTGCCCACTTGTAGCAAGATAGAAGAGCTCAAACGTGGAAGTCACGAGAGAGCCAGTAAGTCTCGTGCTTTGTTCTAAGAACGCTCCAACCGGAGGAGAGACTCGCACCAAACGAGTCTGCGTTCTCACACACACACACACACAGATAGGGGAGAGAGAGGCTCAGAAGAGCAAGAGTACTCACAGTACCGGAGATTAGAGTTGAGTTGGACACGGGCAACATGAAGGATGCAACTTCAATGTCTGTGTGCTGTGTGATACCTACTTCCAGAATCACTTAATTCATCTACAACCTGGGACTGGGCACAAACCGAGTCTTTTTTGTCCTCTGCAACAAATTTTCCAATTTCATTGTAAAGTTACTGTTGCCTTTTAGTGTCAAGACCCTTTGGAAGAAGTTGATCAGGTAAAGCATTTGGATCAAGACTTTCCAAGTGTCATTTCCAGGTAACAGCAACAAATCATCTGCAGCTCCTCTGGCAAGAAACAAGTTGAACATGGTGCCCATTGTTGTACTTGCAGACAGATAAATCCCCAACATTGCCATCACCCTGGTGTGGAACTGGAAATGGTGACAGAATCTCAATGGCATGCAGAAGGATATTTATCCTTCTGAAATGCAGAAGGATAAATATCAGACTTCAGTAAAGACGTTAAACTTTTACTGATAAACCAATATTTACAGTTATAGATAGGCTAATCAATGACTTTCCACTTTGTACTACAGCCTTGATTTTTTTCACTGCTACAAACCTGTGTGAAGTTTGCACCCATATGTTGAAAATCTGCACAAATCATTTGTTTGATTGTGCATGCAAAATTAACATTTGTGCACTTCAACAGTTTAAGAGATAAAGAAACATTTAAGAAACACTAAAGTTTTTGGAGTAAAATATGTAGACTGCTACCTCAAAGGTACACAAAACCTTCCAGGGCGCGTGCGGTGGGGAAATTCTGAGGTGATTTCCACCCTTGTGAGAGACCAGTCCATTGTTGCAGGTCCTCGACATTGGTCAGGGCCCAGTTAGGTGAGTCGTGTCAGTTAAACCGCTCCGTGTATGGTGTGAGGGACAGCCTACTGCCGGTCCTCTATTTTCAGTCTGCTGAGCGGTGGGAGAGTTAATTGGACATGACTGCACGGACGGGCCAGGCGTGAACAGGACTTTAGGGAACTGAATCAGGCTTGTGACCAGCCCTGGGTCTACTTCCAGCAGAGTGACAGAATGTGTTTTATCCCTCACTGGACTTGAGGCAACATTTTGTGAATGTTTACCTTGGTTTTATCATGTGAACTTTTTTAACCCCATGGATGCTTGAGATATTCTTAATAAATGTTGTATAATTTTATCTGGTCTTGCTGCTCTTTCCTGAACAAACCTACGGTGGGGGAGAGTACTGTCACGGGTGCTCCCGTAATCCCAAGATGGTCTAAAAGGAGTCCAGAGAGCAACCATGCCTTTCTTAGAAGTGCTTTTATTAGAAAACAAAACAGAAAACAAACCTGGCTCGACGGCCAATACAGGAACTAACGTGAACGTGGCAGACAGGATACAAAGCACAGTCATACACATGACACTATAATGACCCGACAACCCAACAGTGAAACTAAACAGACTTAAATACAGAGAACAGGACAAACACAACCAATAGACAGTTAATATGTGTCACCCTGAGTACTCCTCAGCTGGAACCTATTCTACAGGCCAAGAGTACTCAGGGCTTCAAAATAAGAGTCCCAAAAACCCCAGCTTCACCTGGTGGAGGCTGCCCGAACCGTGACAAGTACTTTCCTGTGTTATTTTAGTGGGTCCCAGTGCCCATTATTTTATCACTGAGTGGCGTTGTCGGTACTACCATTTTAAAGACAAAAACACATATATTTTAACGGTGTTGCCGGTGGGGGGGGGACTACTGGGTAGTGTAACCGTGGCAGCCCTGCCGTCCCAACAAGTATCAAGGACTACTAATTCAACCGTTAATTCACCGTTTGTGCAGACAAAGTTAACATTTGAGCACATTTGGGCTGCCAACTTCATGCAAGCAGAGTTTCTGCTAGCATCATCACCATGTAGCCTAATATGAGCCTCTAATATCAGTCTAATTCCTCATTTTAAACTCTCATGGACTGAAACTTGGACTGAATGCATAAACAAAATAAAGGCTGTGCCATACACTGAATTTTCACCATTGTTTAACATGCAAATGGTGACAAAGTACCCAATCTTTCATATATAGTATATCGTATACCAGGGTTAGCTACATATGTAATCAGATTTGTGCCAAAATGTTCAAACAAAAGCCTGCGTATCTCACAGAGTCAGCAGAGTGACAGAGTCAAATGAGTCAAAGCTCTGCCCACACAAGAGATCTGTGCCAAAACTAGCGGCAAAATTGAAAGTCTTACAGGCGAGAATGAATATTGAATGAATTTTGTTTGAAAAGCCAGCAGCGAAACTGAAAAACTAGCAGTGAAATCAAAAGTCTCACAGGCGAGAATGAATATTTAATGAAATTTGTTTGATGTTAAGAAAGTTTTGTTTGAACATTTTGGCACAAATCTGACTCCATAGCTACAGAGATATCCATAGCTTAATACAGATACCTAAAAGAGATTTTTCAAGTTTTATTGTGCTAAGAATTCAGACTCCTACGTTTATTGTGTGACTTCAACTGACTGACTTAAATCGCTTTTTTTAAACCAGCGATTTTCTATGTAACGGTCACCTCGCTCTCCTCCTGTAGATTTCGTTCCCCTTCCCCTGAGTATTACCATTCCACCTCCTGTCCTCCCTTCCTCCCTTTCCCCCTTGTTCCCTATCTAGTCTCTATGTTCCATTTGTATCGCGTCCCATTATTAGGAGTGTCACCTGTGTCTCATTTCTGTTTCCCTATTTAAGCCCCAGCCGATCCCTTGTTCCCTGAGTCTGTATTTGTATTTTCCCCATGGTGTTTGCTTGTGTTTCTGATTCCTGTAGTATATCCTTGTTATCTGTATGTTTAATCGTGTTCTTTGTTCTCTGTTTACAGGTTCGTGTTCCTCCCTTTTGACTCTCTGTTTCTGCGTGTGTCTGCGCTGGTTGCCTTGTCCACGTGTCCTGCTCGCTGAGCTGCGAGGGAGGGTCGAGTCCTCAAGTTCCTGTTTTGGTTTGTTTGTTCGTTTGAGGAGCACGGGCCTAGTCTTTGTTTACATCTTGTTTCTTGTATATTGTGTTTCCCCTGCTGTGTTTGACCTTATTTAGTGTTTACCTGTTTCTGTTCTTGTGTTATATATTTCATGTGTTTATCCTGAGTTGGGGATAGTTGTGTTTTGTGTTGGCTTTCTTTATTAAAACCATATCTATAACCATACTGTGGCGTACTCCCCATTTCCCTCCCAGAACCAGACCATGACATTCTACAAGATATTTCCTTCCCGTGTCTGCCCCTTCGTGGGGGTCCCTGTCGCTCTCCTCGAGCCTCTCAGGGTCCTCTGGCACGGACTGCTCTTCTGGAGGTTCGACGCATTCCACCTCGCCGATACCTCCAGGGGTCCCCCCTCCCCAGGAACCCTCCCCCCCGGCCTCGGTGACTCCACTAAAAACTCCAAAAAAAACCAATGGGGGGATTTCCCCCTTTCTGGGTGGTCGCCCTCTCCTCTATAGCCCTGGCTAAAACCCCCAGGAAACCTACAAACCAGACCAGCCTTGGATCTAGGGCGCTCTCTCCTAGGGCTAGTCTGTCTGTTGGGGGCTTCTGGCATAGAGCAGGCGTGGGTGGCTGTGTGGGGTTGGTGTGGGGACGTTGGAGGCAGGGCTCAGGCACCGGCCGCGCTGGAGGCTGGTGGAGGATGGAGGAGGTCCTCAGTGTCGCCCTCCTCTGCCAGTAGACGGAGCACACATTCGGGGAGGTTCCCCATGACCCATCTCCGGAACGCCTCATCGGAGAGGTCCTCCTCCTCCTGTGGTGCGTTGTGGGGGCTGGATGTTTCTCTCCCCTCGCTCTACCATTCCCCAGCCTCGGCCTCGCGTGCGGAGAGTGAGACTCACTGGTCCCAAGGAGGATGAACCTCCGAAGGCGAGTCGGGGACAAGCCGGAGTGGCGGAGATCCGGATGACGTTTCTGACGTCCCGGGAGACTGTGAACCAGGTGGCCGACGAACCCGGCGTGGACCCCCACGCCTCTGTCGTTTCCGACCCGCGGATCTCCCCTCTCGCTTGTACGCGAGCCTGGGTGGGAAGTCATCCGCGGTCACTCCGGCGACGTGGGGATCCACAAAGCGCCTCGGGTCGATGATCGGGGATCCGTCGATCCACCCGTCCTACCAGAAGCCCTGGTCCTCGTCACTGTCACCGGACTCACCACCGTTTAACAGCTCACGGATTGTCCACCGATGTTGCCTTGGTGACTCACCCTCGAGCTGGGTCCAGCTTGTCTCTCTCCGTTGCTCCAGTCGCTGTGGGGCTGGCAACAAACTCCCGAGGTAGACCTCCCTCGGGGTGGAGCGCCACATGGGGGTTTACAGCCCACATGGCTTGTCTTTGGGTATGGTCGGGTCATTCTGTCACGGGGAGCCCCGAAATCCCATGATGGAATAAAAGAAGGTCTCAGGGCAGCCATGCCTTGTCTTGGAATATTTATTGAAAAAGAAATAAAAAGGAAACACAAACCTGGCACGACGGCCGATACAAACAGTTCAGGAACGTGGGAGCAAGACAAACGCACCAACAATGACCATTATAGTAACGTTAATGACCCGACAGTGAGGGCGACACAAAACAGAACTTAAATACAGAGACCAGGGAAACAGACAACCAATCAGAACACAAATACAGACATTAAGTGATCACCCTGATCTTTGATGCCACTTCTCTGGCACGGAGCACTCAGGGCCTTTCAAAATAAGAGTCCCAAACATGGAAAAAACACGAAAAAACAGAAAACATTGCAGCTCCACCTGGTGGGGGCTGCCCGAACCGTGACAAGGCCTTCAATAAAAAAAAAAACCTCATAAGAGTCTTGGCTGGGGATTATCATGGGTGTAATTTCATTTAACAGTAGGGGGGCGACAATATTAGTATACATTCTAGTACACTACAAGTACATAGTTTGTATACTTGCTATACCTACAGGTGCTGGTCATATAATTAGAATATCTTCAAAAAGTTTATTTATTTCACTAAGTCCATTCAAGAAGTGAAACCTGTGTAATGTATACAATATACCTCCAGCGGATCCAGTCACACGCGTTTTTTTTTTCGAGAACGAAACTGATCGTTTTACGCGGAAATATTCAAAACAACGCGGAACCTGCAAATATTCTCTAATTTTTTTTGCTTTTTTCGTGGCAATGTTTTTTTTAAACTCATTTTAGTACTTCTGGCTCCCCTTGCATGGACTTTAAACCTCTCTTGCTCTCTCTTACTCTCTCTCTCTGTCGTTCTCTCTTACTCACTCTCTTGCTCTCTCTTTGTATGTATCTCTCTCTCACGTGAGCTCTCTCTCTTGTTCGTGACTTTTCCGGAGAGCGCGTCTCTCTCTCTCTCTCTCTCTCTCTCTCTTTCTCTCTCCATCTCTCTCTCTCTCTCAAGCGATCTCTTTCTGTCGCTCTCTCTCGCTGTCTGTTTCTCTCTCTCTTGGACGCACGCGATCTCTCTCTCTCTCTCTCTCTCTCTCTCTCTCTCTCTCTCTCTCGTGCGTATATACAACACACTCTCGTTCTTCGCGGGGGTTGCGTTACACGAGCACCCGTGTATAATGAAAAACCGCGTTGTTGTGTTTTGGTCAAAAAATTCTTTAAAATGCCTATTTTAATAGTGTAAACCCTAAACATGTCCCCAAATGTGCTTCCAGAACACTTTAATTTCATTTTAAACACTTTAATTTCATTTTAAACACTTTAATTTCATTTTTTAATACATTACCCTTAAAGAAAATGTAAAGATAAACACGAACGAGAGAGAGACACAGAGAGAGAGAGAGAGAGTGAGAGAGAGAGAAAGAGAGAGAGAGATGCACGCTATGGAAAAGTCACGAACAAGAGAGAGACAGAGAGAGACACAGAGAGAGAGAGAGAGAGAGAGAGAGAGAGAGAGAGAGAGAGAGAGAGAGAGAGA
>JBBJLR010087696.1:0-10454 GCA_037577145.1 Brachypetersius gabonensis | reverse complement strand
GCTGAAGGTAGGATTCGAACCCACGACCTCTTGATCTGGAGGCA
This sequence comes from Brachypetersius gabonensis, assembly GCA_037577145.1. Lineage (NCBI taxonomy): Eukaryota > Metazoa > Chordata > Actinopteri > Characiformes > Alestidae > Brachypetersius > Brachypetersius gabonensis. The sequence continues at coordinate 10,410 of JBBJLR010087696.1, read as the reverse complement.
AGTATCCTACCCACTGAGCTACCTCCACCCCATAAGAAAGGTGAAAAATATATTTACATTCATGGCATTTAGCTGACGCTTTTATCCAAAGCGACTTTCATTCTCTAACTACAGGGGTCAGCTGGAGCAAATTAGGGTTAAGGGTCTTGCTCAGGAACTCTATGGTGGTGCAGAAGGTAGGATTCGAACCCATGACCTCTTGGTCCGGAGGCAAGTATCTTACCCACTGAGCTACCTCCACCCTAGGTACCCACACAGAGCCCTGACCTCAACCCCATCCAACACCTTTGAGATAAACTGGAACGGAGATTGTGAGCCAGACCTTCTCGTCCAACATCAGTGTCTGACCTCATAAATGCTTAACAGAATGAATGGGGCATCCCAATACCTTGAAATGGTCCAATACTACTCTGGGAGTTCTGGATTTTCTTAGAATTCCATTCTCTCCATTGTATTATAACTATCAGAACGTAAAAAGCACTAACATTTCAGATTGAGGCTACATTTAAAATGATATACTTTGTTAATAATATGAGTTCAAATTAAATCACTTCCTCTGGTGAAACACATCCAGTTCCAATATGGCTGAAATCTAACATGTACAAATTAACATTCCTAACCACTGAATCCTGACCTTTGGCATCAAAGCATTGGGTGATCCAGTGTTTCCCAAACACCACGTCCATTCTCTCACCATGACGACACACAAACAACGTCCTCTTGGGCAGCAGAGACTGGCTATTGGTCCGTAGCATCTAGAACGGGGGTCAAAATTTCTGTAATCTGTTGCTAAAACAAGTGATGATTTAAAAACAGACAGTCCAACTCTTTCCTGAAACGTTACAACTTGTTCTTATTTGTTCATTGATCCACTGTTAATGCAGTGTACATACACATGAAGAGTCAAATGTATATATAAATTACGTATAAAAACTAATATAAATTAATATAAATATGCACGATGCAATTTTATCCATTCTAGAATATTTTTCAGCAGTCCTTTTATGTTACACTACTTTATAGTCTACACACTGTATTGCCTTGGATTTGCATCCTATTCACACTACTGTTATATTGCCATTCTGTCCATTTATTGTATTGTATTTGTAATCCTCTACACTTCAATGCTGCCTCCTAAACAATTATCACACTTCTGGTGCAATACTAGTCATTCTGGAAGGTTTATATAGTGTCCACACAATTGTTTACATACACTAATGTTACAATTGTTATGTCTATAATTGTGTTGTCTTTTTGTCTCTTTCGTAATGTTGCTGTATGTTGAATGTTGCTCCATGTTGCATCATTGTCCGTAGAGAAATGTTCCATCACGCTACGTACGTGTTCACAGCTGCTGATGACCTTGAAGCAAGGATCGCACAACTTACTTGTGAACTCCAAAGACCTTGTGCAACTTTTTACAAGTACCATATGAGGGGCTGGGACTAGCGGCACATGCTGCAGTTTGAGACGTAAGATATGCATTGCAGAATGGCTCTAAAACAATTGAGTAATCATTAAATTTTTGTAGGTGGGTTACACAATGAAGACTGCTCACCTGCATTGGATGGCATATGACACCCAGACCGGGCAGATCCAGTGAGCCATGGTCCTCAAGGAGACGACCGTCTAGCTGTCCGTCAAGAAGAGACCCACCCATCGCACCACCGCTGTTGACTGGGGAAGTGCAGTTCAAGAAAGAATGGGACCTGTCCAAGATATATAGATCAAGATATATAGATCAAGATATATAGATCAAGATATATAGATCAAGATGCAAACCATTTTGAGGTTTGCAGCTGCTTATTAGATGTCAGTGGTGTTCTTATAGCCAAGAACGGTGATATGCAAATATAACACAACTGTTCAAGACATGACCCTGACATCTGATCAGTTGGATTAGACAAAAAAAAGAATATCATCAATAACTATCAATACAATGATTTTTTAACACTGCACACAATCAATCCAATTAAACAGGTCTAATTAGGCTTCCTTTATAATAAAACATCCGGTTCAATGTTCAAGTACATGATATTCACCATTTGTTTAAAAAAGCATACTGAAATATTGTTTGTGTAAATGATCACAAGAGCAACGAGCGAATGTCAGTTTCCATGGTTTACTTGACCATGATTTCCCCACCCACTGGTTCTTGGTGGTAACCAAAATGTGTCCATTTTAATGGTGGGCAAAATTCATTACACTTCAACTAAAGATTACAGAAATACATGTTTTTCATTCTGTCACCAGGAATATGAACCAACAAGTAAATTAGATATTTTTAAACTGTAGGTTGACTTTGAAGTCAGCAGTCTTACCCATGGAGGATCCAAGTGTCACACTCATCACCTCGGTTGACATAGTTCTCAGGCAGCAGGCCGGACAGCCCTGTGCCCATTGAGGTCCCATACACCCATCCTTCACTGGCACTTCCCTGCTCCATGGTGGACATAAAGATGAAGTCACCTGGAGCCAGCTCCAGCTCATCCTCATTCTGGGGCATATAGGGGTACATCACCCGCAGTGTCTGAAAAGAGAAAAAGGCTGTGCAGTTCAAGCTCAATTATATTAAGAGTCAAAAGAAAATGTGTCCTACTTTCCAATTACAAGCCACTGGAATACAACCACAGCTTTAGCTAAACAAGGGCTAAATTATGGAAACACCCTAATTATTGAATAGCGTTTTATCTTACTTTAGACAATAAAAGAGTAACAATATTGCCCAAATACAGTCCTCACTTTAGCATAACCCCAAGAATGTCCCAAATTTGCTGTAACTTTTAGAGCACGAGTGGCAAACGATAAATCGTCATTTTTAAAAACACATAATAATTATAAAGACTACTGGGGTTTTAAAAATGCCATCACACGGAAATGTCCATTAAAACAAAAATGCCCAAATTTCTTTTATTTTAGGTTTTTAGAAGCAAAAGGAATAAACACAAGTTTTTTGACCCCAAGACAACTTTCTGAATAGTCATTCAGGATAGTGGGTGGGGAAAGCAGTCGAGCAATGACATGCCGAGTAAAAGAGCTGCTAACAAAGTGTATGTAGGAGTTCTATAGGTTACGCTTGTATTTCTTTCGTTGGCCATTTTGTTGAACTCTGCAGAAAAAAGTTCATCAGACACTCCAGACACTTCTTTCCAGTTCCCTTTCATTACCTGTGTATGTTAATGGTGAGGAAAACTTCAATAAAATGCTACATGCGGGTCTTTCGTATGAACCGAAACTTCAAAAACCGTTCTTAACTCACTAAACCTCTTTCATTGTTTATTTTTACACCAGTTATTGGTATATTCAAATCAGTAAATGATGTTTTAACTCATTACAATTTGAGCAGCACAGATCTGTGCCGGCAATGCAACAAAGTGGCCAATCGGTGGCGAGCGCAGGAGAGTAAACACCAGTTTACAGATTTTATTTGGTGAAAACAGACTTTACTAATACACTCAGAGTTCTAACTGTGAACTCTGTGAAACAATTGTGAAAACCAAATAATGGATTTGGTGCAAAGCATAGCACAGCAGCTACAGCTTTCCTCCGAGTTCTCTGTGGTTCTGAGACCTCGTCTTGAAAGTTGACCTACATCGGTGCGGTCAAGTCTGGAGAGAGGACAGACACTCTGATATATCAAAGTGCAATAAACGCATGGTCCAGCCTGCCAAGATATGTGGGACAGATCCCATTTAAAGTCCTAAAGATTGACCAGAAAAGCTAAGTGTTTCAGTCTAGACTGTCTGATCTACAGATAGGATACACATCCCACTGAAACTGACAGTGCCTCCCAAGCTTTTGCTGGCAGATCAAGATTTCCATCAATATCTCAAGCCTTTGTTCTGCATGTGGGATAACAGGGAATACAGTAAGTCTGCACTTGTCTCGCTGCTGTGGACGTAAAAAAGGGTTTTAAAAGTGTTTACACTTGAATCAATGATTAGTGTAGCAACTGCTTTATGTATTTAAAAAGGTGTTAAACATTTGTTATTGAAAGTGTGCCAAATATAGTGCCAAAAATGGCATAAAAGCATGTCGATCAAAAATATTACATATCTTCCTGTATTTACACAAACAGAAATGGAAGAGTTTAAACAGACCAAACAGCTTCTTGTTCTATGGCTGGCAGCAAGTTTTAATTACATCACAGAATAGCAATCCATTGAAGTCAGATGGTGAATTGTGTATTAGAAGGAGACTCAAATGGATTTTTCCCATGTGGAGGTAAAAACATTCCAGTTCCCACATAGTCGATAGCAGTATTAGATCTTGAATGGTCATACCTCATGATTAACGAAGCGGATGTCCCTCGAGTAGAGAACAGCAAGCCAATCACAGCCAGACGACACGTCCACGCCTCTTGCCAGTTTTTCTAAGGAGGTGAGGTGATTGGTGGGGAAGTGGTAGGCCAAAGTCAAATGGAGCTGCTTCTTATGTGGCTCCACATGGACATCTGAACAGTGCAGAAGTGGTTAGACTACAGCTCGAATTCACAGTCATATATACAGGACTTCCAGGTACATTAAAACAACATTTGTCCTCATAAATTATATAGACCTACTCATAATGAATCAAATCAAGTCTGGCTGATTTCTCTGTTGCGATACTGTGACACATCAGGTATCAATTCAGTGTCAAGCACTCAACTCATGTTCCTCTCTCACACCAACTGCCTGCATGTCCTCCCTCACCACCTCCATAAACCTCCTACTAGGCCTTCCTCTTCTCCCCTTCCCTGCAGCACCATCCTCAGCATCCTCCTCCCAACACACTCAGAGTCTCTCATTCTGACTGGAAAATTTTCCCAAGGGACGTTTCAAGAATTTTACATTGTTTCCAAGCAAAGCTGAATAATGAAATAAAAACATGATGATTCTCCAAGATAAAGTTACACTAAAATGACTGACATTCATTTTTTAGTTTGTAGCTGTAGAAGTAAAGAAGGCCATTACAGACATAAATCACATCTCGGCCAATCGTCTGCATTAGGAGTGAATGTTCAAAACCAAATCACCAATTCAAGTCTCAGGCATACATACCTGCTTTAGCAGCAGCCTCGACTGCGAAGTCTTGAGCAAAGGTTTTGAGGACCTCAGCCACCTTCTCGTCCACAAAGAGCCCAATAAAGTTGGAAGAGGTGTAGAGCTCCAGGGGAAGAGGGGACGGGAAGCGGCCTCGCCACTGTCCCACCACCGTCTGCAGTGCCTCACACAGAGCTTCCACCTTCGCATCTGCACACTAAAAGCATATATGAAAGTGACCATTCTGTGAAAACACCACAAAATTCTTCCTCTGCAATTAACCCATTCACCAAGTGAAGCAGCGGGCAGCCAGGAACACAGCGCCTGGGGAGCAGTGTGTGGGGATGGTACCTTGCTCAGGGAACTTAAGTGGTGCTTAGCAGTCTTGGGAATCGAACCCACAACTTCCTGATTGCAGGGAGAACGCCCTAACCACTAGCTGCCCCACACATGAGTATCCACATACACCTCAACAATGTAATTGAGAGAGATGGCAAGCAGGTAATTCTTTACAAAATAATGTGGCGCATGAGTGAAGGACCTGTACCCTCTAAGCCCAGCACATTTTGGCTTTAAAAGCTGATATCTGTGAAGTGATCAGATTCAAACTGAAAAAAATGGACTGGCAGACGAATTCAGCTGCTTAAAATGCTAGATACAATGCTCAGAGGGCCCTCTTCAAGCCACATTAGATAACAATGCCCCTCTAAGATGCAAAAGATTTGGATAGAAAAGCTGGCTGCTTGGCATAACGATCAAACACGTCCCCTAAAACGAAATGATCGCAAATTAAAAAATGTGTAAATGGCAATAAACCAAGGTGGAATCTTTCCACTCCGCCTAAGGACTTAAGTACTAATGTACGTTGCTCTGGATAAGAGCATCTGCCAAATGCCGTAACTGCCTGGAAGAAGAACCTTAGACACTACAGCAGAGCACTTACTGCAGCACACTCAGCCTCTATTGTCTCTCGTTGTGTCTTAAAAACAAATCTAGATTTCTCACTAAACTAGGAACAGTGGAGGTATAGAACCTCAGAGAACTGCCACTGTAGCGATGATTTTGTGAACATTTGAGCAATAAAATCAAAACTATTAGACAAGAATTTCAAACAAGAAGTCTTATTACTTCTGCTGCCTGATACAGTCGATGCAGATACTGTTTTAAACTTTGCTGCAGCAGGAGGAGCTGACATCTTGTAATCCAGTTCAACAGTCAGAACAAACTACAATAATTCTCTCTTCAAAATCTTCTGCCTGTACACTCCATTCAGTTCCTGGAAGCCAGCTTAACACATTTTGACCAGTGACAACCTGGACTCTTTTACCAAGAATAAACTCTTCACCTACTATTGCCTTTAACAAAAGCCTTTAAACTGGCTGTCATGAAGCCTCTGTTAACGAAACCACATTTTGATCCATGCAAGCTCTCAAAATAACCACAACTTTCTAATCTACCATTTATATCCAAAATTGTAGAGAAAGTCGTGGCCCAACAGTCATGTTCACTTCTGAATCACATACATATAACTCTTAACAATTCAACAAACAGAACATTGAGTGTCAAAATTACAGTGCTTTATGAGAGTTTTGGTTCAAAACTGTATTATTATTATTATTATTATTATTATTGTTGTTGTTGTTGTTATTATTATTATTATTCATCCCCAGAAACTGCTGTGTGAACTAATAACATATTCCCTTTTTAATTACAGTGTGGAACAAAGTATGGATGCACTTTCGGCAGTGATTGAAGCACAGTGCCATTGCTGTGAGAACATCTGTGAGGATTAAAAGGTATTCGACAGATGTCTTTGGAACACAACCCATCCCTCTATGCTGACAGGCGATATATCGTACCCAGCTTTGAGCCTACCACATCTACTTGATCCTTTCAGTGAATATCAGGTTATAAACTTCCAAAAAAAGTAGCTTGGACACGGATTCTGTAAAGTTTCTGTAAAGAACATCCATTGTAAACAAATAAATAAAACTGAAAATGTAATTCAATTGTATTGTCTCTAACAATTGTGTGGGAGTCTCTTAAAGCAGATCTCAGTGGACAATTATTTTTGTTCTGTGCAAAAATATTGATCGTCCCAAACAGTCAAGTTCAATTTATGATATGCTATTCTTTATATCTGTCCCAGTTTTGAGACTACCACCCTCTCAGTGAACCTTGAAAAATATGAAGTTATAAAGTCAACTTCCAGAAAAATGAGCGGCTGCCAAGTGGTGCTGTGGCACAGGGTGTCTCTTTAAAATAAGCAATATCTAAATATACAAAAATTCCCCAATTTTTTTAAAGATCTTTACAAAGCCACCCTGGTTTTTTCGTTGGAAGCATAGAATTGAACCATAGAATTGTCCCTTAGTAAAAGCATATATAAATAATATATATACTATAAATAAGATGACCATGTTACCAACATTTTCATATATGTGCCAGCGTCTTCCAATTTTCTTTTACCAAAGCCTTTTTCAATCACTTAAATCTATTCCAAAAATGTTATCTGGAATAAAAAACATCCTGGATGTATGGAGGAGTACGTCACAGAAACCACGTAAAGTTGGGGGTATGGCACTTCCAAACATTTTATTCAATTCTGTACTGGATCAGCGGTGATACGGATGCTCCTAGCTGGGCAAATATGGAAAGGACATCTATTCAATCTACTCCTTTTGTGCTACTATGTGCCAAATTGACACTGTCGCCGTTGTATCATTTTTTCACTGAACCCACTCAAAAACAATCTGTGAAGATTTGGAATCAGTTTGGTCATCATTTCACACTTAATGGCCTCTCACTGACTGCAACAGTGGAAAATAATTGCATGTTTACCCCTTCAATGATGATGGATTTGATACAGGGTCAGAAGGTTTTGTGGTCTCGCACTTTAAATGCCCACCCCCTGGCAATCCCTTGTGGAGTCTGAGCTTACTTGCAAACTAGATAGGAGACAATCTATAGGCACTATTTATAACATACTTAATCCAACCAGCCTTAATCCTGGCAGCCTTGGAGTCCTTGAAATACAAATGGGTGGAGGTTGTGGAATAAATGAATTCCAAATGATAGATGCATTGTCTATTTTCTTGCACTACTCCTACATAAAAAGTTTAGCACTTAGAATTCTCCTCTGGTTCTCCCTGTCCTAAAACGTGAGTGTTTCCTTGTATTGTAAGTTACTTTGGATTAAAGCATCTGCTATATGAACGTAATGTCATGTAAATGTGACGATACATGGCATAAATTGATTAAATGCAAATATTCTCATCGATTTATCTTAGACACGATGTTATAACTGTGGACCAGTTTAATTATCCAAGTATAGGAGGGATTTTAATCCTGCATGTAATACAAACAGTTCCCAGGCACACTACTTCATGTTTTGGACATGCCCGAAGTGCAAATGCTCTGAATGCCCAAATTTCTGAAATTCGATCTTTGAGACCGCCTCTAAAGTTTCTGCTCAGTTCATTGTTCCATCCCTCACCACTGCAATATCTGGAGTTACTCCTGATGATAAAAGGCCCTACACCAAGCTCCAGAGGTAAATAATACTGACCATGAAGAACTGGCAGAGGGTAATGTGGGGGAAGATGTTGTGAGCTTTGTTCTTGCCGCACATGGCCCGACTCTCCTGCCAGAAGTGAGAGAGCTGGTGGAGCAGGGGTCCACTTGGCCGCAGGTACAACACATATTCCCGTGGCAAGGGGTCATCCAGGAATGGGTCATCAACGTGAGAGAATAACCTGGAGAGGTAAAAGGAAAAAGTGACTGAACTGGCAACAAGTGTTAATATTCCTCAATAGAGCTAACTCAGAACTGGACTGGACTGAACTGTAGAAACAACTAATTTCTTAACAATGGTGGCGATTAGTACCACAGTCTGTGTTGCTTTCAGTGTAACTAGAGCAATACGCAACTAAAGCAGTGTACCTGTAAACATTTCATTTTTACTAATGATCATTATATTACAAGTGTTCTTGTAAACAGTGATGAGATTCTTGTTTTGCCAACCTGAAAACCATGTCTCTAATAGATTACATTTACAAAAGTATTGGGACGCCTGACTCTTACACCAACAGGGACTTTAATGACACTGCATTTAAATCCACAGACTTTAATATGGAGTTGGTCCCCCTTTGCAGCTATTATAGCTTCCACTCTTCTTGAAAGATTTTGTGAAAATTTGTGCCCATTCGTTCCGTAGAGCATTTCTGAGGTCAGGCACTGATGTTGGACGAGAAGGTCTGGTTCACAATGTCTGTTCCGGTTCATCTCAAAGGTGTTGGATGGGGTTGAGGTCAGGACTCTGTGGGGCCAGTCAAATTCTTCCACACCAAACTCATCCATCAATGTCTTTATGGAGCTTGCTTTGTGTACTGGGACACAGCCATTCTGGAATAGAAAAGGTTCTTCCGCGAACTGTGTCCACAAAGCATGGCGTTATCCAAAATGTCTTAAGAAAATCCTTCACTAGGAGTAAGAGGCCCAGTCCAAAGCCTGAAAAACAGGTGTGTCCCAATACTTTTGCTCACATTATGTATGTTCTTCATGGGAAGAATGTACATGCTTTTGCCAGCAGAGGGCAGTGGAGAGTTATAAAAGTAAATGGGTAGAGATGAAACCTTGAGTCATAAATGTGCTTTCCTAATTTTTGCAAAGACCTCTGGATCCAGAACAGTTTAGCTGTGGAAACTGGTGAATGGAATCAGGCAGCAGTGTCCAAAAACACTTGACAGACCTCTACTGTTCTCCCTTATGTTCAGCACCCCCAAATATTTGCCTCTTATTAAAGCTCTAACCAAAACATTCAACACAGTCAGCTAATTACTGGCAAAGGGACGTCTGACTCATTTCAGCAGAGTGTTATTTGCATGGGTTCACAACCTGAAAGCAGCTCAACTCATCTATGAAAAGAATCGCCGCACCACAGAGGAAAGACTGACTCCATTTCACTTGTAAACAGGAACCAATATTTGCTTGAAAATCAAGACTACATATCACTGCATAAAGAGGGTTCATTTTTGGTCAACTGACAGCAAAAAAAAACTGTCTGCAAAAATGTATACGTGTATGTGTGCATCAGAGTGGACAGCTGAGAGTTAGCATGCGCAGTAGGAATACTGTGATTAACTTCAAAGGACACAGAAGGACATGGCCTTAACAGCTCCATAAAACTAACCAGCTATGTTCACTTTCATCAGAGTGGGTAGTCTGTGTGTGTGTGTGAAAAATTACTCACCAATCGCAGGCCACCTGTACATTTCGGCCTCCGGTCGAAACCAGTGCTTTTAGCCTGAGAGATACAAAGAGAGAGAGAGAGAGAGAGAGAGAGAGAGAGAGAGAGAGAGAGAGAGAGAGAGAGAGAGAGAGAGAGAGA
>JBBJLR010087685.1:0-10454 GCA_037577145.1 Brachypetersius gabonensis | reverse complement strand
ACACACACACACACACACACACACACACACACACACACACACACACACACACACACACACACACCTACACACACACCATTCACTCAGTTTAGAATCCTCAGTCCACCTGACGCACATGTCTTTGGAATATGGGAGAAACCGGAGACCCCGGAGGAAACCCACCCACCACGAGGAGAACATGCAAACTCCACACGCACACACTCAAGACCAGGACCCAGGTTCGAAACCCCCAACCCTGGAGGTGTGAGGCAACACTGCTACACACTGCACCACTGTGGGGCCGCATTATAATTTCCTTTTTTAATTTGCTGTGATTGACTGAGACACTCATTTTAATTTGTGCAACGTTCGCAAATGTACATGTTTCTAACTTTAACTGTTGCCATAAATAAAGGATAATTTTGTAGCCAGTGTCATGACAACACAAGGATGTTTGGGTCTTTCCCTTTGAGTAAAAAGGATGGTGTTCTCTTGTGTAATGGAAATCTTGGCCTGTGGTAAACGAAAAGGTTAAACCAGATACACTGTGATGTTCGCACATTTGGTCATAATGAAAAAATAGAGATACATGCAGTCTAACACTGCTGTACACAGACAGGAAACCTCACTAAAATACCTCGCAAACCAGAAAGCTTTGCCAAATGTGGAAGCCTACAGTTTGAGTTGCATGTGTCCGTATATAACAGTGCTAAAGCAGAGCGCTTTCATGAGGAGACAGCCAACCTGTAAAACTATTTCACTTTCATGAAGTGAAAGCCACCATGTAAACCTGGTTTTGGTGGGAGGCCAGAAAAACGTAATTACCAGCTCCCCGGAGACCTGACCCCTTAGCGATTCCTTTTCAATGCTATTCGCTTAAGACCTGGATTCCCTATGTAAATATATATATTTTTATATAGTTATTTGATTAACAAACACCAATCCGTGCTAAGTGATAATATGGTGTAGGGCTAGAGTACCAGCATCTGCTCCCTGGACTGTTAATGTACCTTCGACTTTCTTATTAAAGTTCATTATAGTGGAAATCCACATAGGCCTAAATACACCAAACTGATTTATTACATGAGGCTCAAGTCTTACCCATCCAAACCTCTCCAAACTGGCCAGCCCCCAGCCGTTTGTCCAGCTTGAGGGACTCCCGTGGGATCTCCCAGGCGTCCTTCTCCCATGGCTTCTGGGGTTTGGCACTGATGCAGGGGTTAGTGAGGCTCTGGCATAGTCCGTCTCCCTGCTCTGCGGACACAATCACAGAAAGACATTCAAATACTTCTGAATCCTTCTCAGTCAGTTTCAGTCATTTCCCTGCAGTTTTTTTAAGAGGAAAAACACAAAAGTAGAGAGAGACTAGGGCTGTCCTTAAAAAGACTGTGGTGCTTTAGACCAGAGGAGCATGGTGCTGGTGCTGGAGGGCCTCTGTCCAACAGTTTGGTCATTTCCCTGATCAAACACACTTATAGGCAAAGCGAGGGCCAGACATACACACGAGTGCAGACACAGAGCTAAATGTGTCCTGATGAGGCTGCAATATATGCTCACAATGTACCTAAATAGGGCTGCACGATATTAGGAAAACATGTGATATGCGATAATGTAGTTGAGTGTTGCAATGGCGATATCACATGCGATAAGTGAGTAAAAAGCCTTTATAATGTTAATGTTTTTCTGCTTTGGATTTGCTGGTAACAAAGACTCCAGATGCTGACTAGTCTATGCAGAAAAAAATGAAATGCAATATTTCCATTCTAACATGTTTTTTTTTAAAGAATTTACTTAAACAGAGCATTTTAATGCCTCCCATAAAACATTTGAACCATTGAACATTGTTGATAAAAATCTGAATATATATTTTTTAATAATTTAAAATCTTAAATAAATGTAAACATCATTTCAATTATAGTAAGTTCTTAGCCAGAGAAAAATAGCAAAAGGAACAATCTATAACAGTAGCGCAGAGGATGAAGAAACTGCTCAGTGATTTTTTTGCCCTCCTCTCAGTGCCACTGGGTGAAGAGTTTTGGAAAAACACCATTTATTGCGATGGATATTGCGCATGTTGATATCGCGATGACTGTAATTTTGCAATATATTGTGCAGCCCTAATTCACAGTTTGATTTACGTTATAAACTGTGAGAAGCCACACCCACTAATTGCAAGCTCATGATGCACTGGCTTTAAAAGACACAGCGAAATAACAAGGCAACAAGTCCAAAATCAGTGATGAAGAGAGCGTGGTGTTAATAAATTTCTTTCTCCAGGGCTGTAATTCCACTGTGGTTAATAAGTCAGAGCTTGTGAGTTTATAAAATGACTGTGAGTGCAAACTGTATTCAGTTTTCTCACATACGGTCCCAAGATTAGAAACAGTATTACTCTGATGGTAAACATTCTTTCTTCTAGCCGTTGTGTCTGCTGCAGCTAAAGGCAGCCACTCAACAGCCTGTCTTTTGAGACTCTAATGCAAGTTTCCATCTGATTTTAAAGGGTGGTTGCAAATCCACACAGAACCGACTAGTGTGAGCTGCTCAGACTTTAGTACAGTGAGCAGAATATATAATTAGTTTCACCCAAGTAGCTTTCCTATGTTTTGCATGGCCCTACCTAAAATGCCTACGCATGAAGGAAAGAAGCGTGTTTTGCTTTTCACTGAACATACAGTCCATAAACTGTGCATATAGGCTTGTAAGACTATTTCATATATAACTCAGGAGTGAAAGGCATCCTTTTGCACCTGAAACCCACACAGAGATCAATAGGACCTCCATATCTCTATCAAAGCTGCCATCAGACGGTGTTATAAATACATTTACCTGATGATAATGTTTGGTGTAGTTGTTTGTAACTAAGCAAAAATAAAATACTACCAGGTTGTTTCGAATACTACATGTTGCAAAAGGTTGAGCAGATTCTTTAGTACAGTATGAATCCATCGGCTGTTTTCATGCATAGCATACATGAAAAAGTGTTAAGTCACGGTACACACGAAAACGTGTCTCAGACAGCGTGAGGACTTGATAAACGCTAAGATGATTAGCTCTGAGAGCAAAATTAGTTTCAAGCAAAACCAGCTGACACTTTGGCCTAATAATGTTTCAAGGCATTATAATATTGTTCAAAAATGTTATAGTATATAGTCACATTCTATTAATTGCTATGTAGTGTATGTGTATATGTTTACATCTAAAAAAAAAATTAATTATATATATATATATACACGTTTAACTAGTTTTCAGTCATGAAAGGTTAGGGCTTTGGTTTGGGTGTAAGCACAACTATATTTAGCTAGAGTGATATAAAATACAACTGAATGGAAAATCCCATTAACGTAGCATCACAAATGTAGTGTGTGTGTGTGTGTGTGTTGAGTGTGAATGGGTTCTTACTCTTGTAATGGGCAACAAGCTCCTGCAGGGTGCTGAATGTGATTCTAGGTGAAATGTAGAACCCGCCGTTATCCAGAGTGCGGATCTTGTAATGCTTGACTGTGTCGGCTGTTTGGTGGTCGCTGTCCCTGACAGACAGTGAGTAGCTTCCTGTGGGGTGGAAGTTGTGGAAAAAAGTCATTTCAGGCCTGGCTACTCATTTTTTCTAACTAACATTGTGTCACTCAGTAGCTTAGATGTCACTGGCATAGCAAAACCTCATTATTATTTTGGTGATCCACCCATCAGGAAATGTTCACATGTAATGGACATCTTGCTATTTTAAATGGTGTAAACAAATAGTAGCAGAAATATGTAACCTGTTTTAATTTAGACGGCAACTATATACAAGACAAATCTTCAAAATGGTCCAGAGAACCCCACAGTTGCACATTATTTCAGCTCTCTCTATCTAATCTCAGAACAGGACAGTGACAGCTCCACTTCTTCTTACTCGGGTTAGTCACATTTAACAGGAGCATGTCTCTTTGGCTGCATGCTGGTTACAGTGGTAGCAGCATGTAACTGAATTTAACTGAGCGTGTCATGCTTTTTTGTCTCCCGGTCTCAATCTAGCTTGTAAGGCCAGCTCACCCTTGGTGGTCTCACTGTCTCGGATCATGAAGGAGCCCATTTTATTCCCAGGGGCCAGTAGCTGTCGCTCTGCATCTTTCCTGCTCACGCTTTTGAAGAACCACCTGAAAGACATACATGCATGTTTATATTACCACAAAATTGATTGTGCATTATGTCTAGAGCAGTGGTTCCCAACCTGGGGTCCGGGCCCCCCTTTAGGGGGCGCTAGAGATTGCGCGAAATTTTGTCTGCATTGATGTTACCAAAATAAATAATTGTACACATTAAATTCATAAAATCCCAATATCTGAGAAACATAAATGTGTATGAGTATAAGAACAAAAACCTACAATCGCTGTTTATTTTTTGCAATAAAAGTTTTTTTTCATTCTTTTTGTGTGTCTACGCGGGTAGGAGTTGGGGTTGGGGGGGCCTGGCTTATCTTGCACACAGGAAAGTGGGGCTTCACGGAAAACAGGTTGGGAACCACTGGTCTAGAGAGATGCATGATACAGTTTCATGGAACAGTTTTGCCACAGCAGGTCAAATACACAACTACTGTTCGTATTTCACATATTGGGTATGTTGATACTGATTAGATATTTGACATTGACATCTATGTGATATTTTATTTTGTTTGATTTCACATGATCACACTCTCTTCGAAAATAAATTTTTGACCAGGATTTGACCAGGACTGTTCTAACCTACCGGCATTTTGAGTACTGTGTGTCACGTTGTCAATACAGAATCAAGTCGAGTCAAATATCGCCTTTTCAACCGTATACACACAGCACTCAGTGAAATGAAACAACGTGCCTCCAGGACCATGGTGCAGCACAAGAAAAGAAACAGAACACCGCAAGACCACACACGCAGACACGGCAACGGAGGGTGCAACAAAAACACAAGAGCAGCAAAACAACCGGACAGGACAAGATTTAGTACAACTAAGTACATCCATCCAAGATATTTGTATTTGTAACTGCTTTGAAGGTGTGCATTATACAAATGAGTCCCCTAACTAATAACAAAACAGTTTGTTGTGGCCATCTTGACCAATCACAGATAATCCTTGATGTGTGTTTTAGTGGGTGTGTCACGACATTCATGTAATCCCACAAATATATATCACTTTGGCCAAATAATGTAGTTCAGGCTTAAACCGTTTATTTATAATAAGTTTATTATGATATTGTAAAACAATAACAATTAAAATGTACTGCAGTAGAATAGTGATTGTGTAGCCTTGCTCTGGATGTGCTCCGGATGATGTGTCAGAATAAGTATGCTGTGTGCACTGAGTTGTCTGCGTCTGGAGTGTGTACTCACTCTTCGGTTTGAAGGGTGTCTTTAGCTACGTAGTTACTGGGGATGAAGCCTTCTTCACCACTGCTCAGAGACATCGCTCTCCACCATTCGCCTGACCTGCAGAGGGAGGCAGCAGAGAGAGGATTAGGAAATGTACCTTTTTTTGCACATTTTTAGAACAGCAGCTGGTGGCTTTGTGGTTAGGGTGTTTCCCTTGCGGTCAGAAGGTTGTGGGTTTGAGTCCCAGGACTGTCAGTGGCAGGTTCTGTCCCTGCACACTGCTCCTTGAGCGCGAACAGGTCAACTGTAGAGTACAAGTTTCACACCGTGGTGTGTGACAAACGCCCACTTTACTTAAAAAAAGAACAGAAGAACAGGGCTAAACTACGATGTTCGGACTAACAAAATGTTCTTACGTTTTTACAAAAGCTTTTACAAGGGTTCGTGGTCAATGGGTAAAGGGTAAAACTATTTGTTTTAGGTTATTGGGGTTAATATTAGGCTTACAAAGTTCGTAAATACACTGTTTTGTGTGAAAGTTCAAATGACAAAATTCCACTTTTGTTGAAAAAGTGAGAAAAGTTAACGCCCGCGTTTCGTTTTGTTGCTTTATTATTGATTTTGGTGAATATTTTGGATCACTGTCTTCTTGTAATATCAAATAACATTATCTTCCAATATTTGGCTACATAATACCAACATTTAATGGAGCTACCCTCGTTCTAAACAGCTGGCTAGGGGTCCTTTTGTTGAAATCCTACTGGTCTTAACATATCTTTGGTGATTTTGGCAACTAGATCCCAGAATATATGTGCTGTTTTGTTTAATACTTCAAATGTGATTCTAGTTACAGACCTTTGTGATGACCCTTTCATGAGGATGATATTTATGCAACAAATTGCATGTGTGTGTGTGTGTGTGTGTGTGTGTGTGTGTGTGTGTGTGTGTGTGTGTGTGTGTATCCCTATATCCACTGTAAAATGCATTTTTATTTCTCTAATGAAAGTTGTACTCATTACAGCACTGTGCTGGTATTTCATGCTCTGTGATCAGCAGGATGCGTGCAGTTCAACGTTTCATGCATTTTCGGTGCTGTGCAAAAGTCAAGAATCTTTTTATCTGTTCCATAAGCATCCGTTTGCTCCAAAAACATTTACATTAAAATCAATACAAAGCAATACATTAGTTGTGAGTGAGTAATGTTAGTTTAACTGCTATAGAGGGTGGAGTGCACCAAGAAGTCAGGAACCAAACCTGGTTTCTTCTTACTAGCGTACGTTTACGGAAGAGTTCATATTCAATTTTTACTGTTTTACTGTTTATTCTTTATCGCTTTTACAGGCATAGTCACTTTTACTGCCAGGAATAATAGCTACTCTACTTATATGTACAATATATGGACAAAAGTATTGGGACACTGCTTAATTATTGAAAATTGGAAGTGTGTGTGTGTGTGTGTGTGTGTGAGTGCGATACTCACTCCTGCAGGATTTTTAGCTTGTCTCCTTTTTTGAAGCCCAGGTCTCCATCATGTAGGCCTTCATAGTCATACAGAGCTATGGCAATGTTCTCCACGCCTGAGGAGCAAAGAGAGGCTTATAGACAATTTCTCTACACATTTAAACTTGCAGTTACATCAAAACAAACAAGACCACATTAACATAAGAGGCTGTAACATAAACATGGACATGAGCCAAATTTTGCACCAAACTCTGAAAGCCGAATAGGGCTGAGCTGTAAATGTGCATCTGTTTTCGAATGATCAGCATAGGAACTTAATTTATTAATAGCCCAGAAAAGAAAGCAGGCTCTGACGTTAGCAGCAACTTCCTCTTCAGTTATACACCTCAAACATTAAAAAACACCCCAAGCCTCAAATGGCTGTGATCGCTGCATCCTTTATAACTGTTATAACTGTTTTGTAAGTAAGGCAGCAGCATTATCCAGCTAAGATGGTTCTCAAGTGAAATGCAGAGCGTTTGGTTAAGTTCTGAGTAAGTGAAGCATCCAACTCACCATCTGTGCTGGAGGCTGGAAAGTTGGAGTTGGTTTTGTTCTGTGGAAATGAAGAGAAAAGAATTTGTTCACTGCCATTTTCTTGCGCAAGTAAAAGTTCACTAATGACGATTTCCCCAAAAGACAACTGAGATACTGAAAACTTAATGTCTTATAAATGTACAGATGCACACTGTCATCGTTTCCTGTTATATCAGTGCACTTGAGCACAAGTGTGGGACAAGAATAAATGCTGGAGATGCCACAGCAAGTGAAAGCTGTTGAAAAGCTAGAGACTACAGTTTCTTTTATTGTAGTGATATGATTTAACTGGAAATGAATAAAAGAAAAAGAGATGGTCTCTGAATATTCATTTCCAGGAATACCCAGATGGTCTAGGCTGCACTAACAAATTAACATGGATGTGTTCCTCAAACACAGGATATGATACACTACACAAAAGTATTGGGATGCCTGTCTATTACAGCAAATGACACTGCATTCAAATAAATAGACTCTGATATGGAGGTTGCACCTATAACAGATTCCTCTCTTCTTTAAAGGCTTTCCACAAGATTTTGGAGTTTCTGTGTGTCCATTTATTCAGTAGATCATTTATGAGGTCAGACACTGATGTTGGACGAGAAGTTTTTTTTTTGAAGCCCAGGTCTCCATCATGTAGGGCTTCATAGTCATACAGAGCTATGGCGATGTTCTCCACCCCTGAAGAGCAAAGAGAGGCTTGTAGACTATGATGGACGAGGTCTGGATCACAATCTCCATTCCAGTTCATCCCAAAGGTGCTGGATGGGGTTGAGGTCAGGACTCTGTGTGGTTAGTCAAGTTCTTCCACACTGAACTCCTCCAGCAGGTCTTTATGGAGCTCGCTTTGTGCTCTGGGACACAGTCCTGCTGGAATAGAAAAGGTTGGACGGGCTCTGTGGGTAGGATACTTGCCTCTGGACCAAGAGGTCATGGGTTCGAATCCTACCTTCAGTATACCACCACTGGGTCCCTGAGCAAGACCCTTAACCCTGAGTTGCTCCAGGGAGACTGCCCCCTGTAGGTAGGGAATTGAAGTCGCTTTAGATAAAAGCGTCTGCTAAATGCCGTCAACGTAAATGTTCTTCCCCAAACTGTGTCCACAAGCATGGCGTTGTCCAGAATGTCCATCACTGTTAAGAATGTCCTTCTCCGGAAGTGAAGGCGCCACACTCTGAAAAACTTGTGTGACCTGATACTTTTTCCATACGTGTATTGTTTGAAAAAACTGAAAGTTTTCCCAGAAGTCAGAGCGAATGCACTTCACAAATCACTACAGAACCTCAAACAGAGAGGAAGTGAGCGTAGGCCAGTCTGCTCATTATGTAAATCACAGGGAAGTGATCACAAACAAAAAGAGGTCTAGTTTCATAAGAAAGGTTTCTACTCAGCATAATGCAGCTCAAACGAGAACATCAGCTATTTCTGTCTACTTAGCTGAAAAATAACCAATAGCAAGACGGCTCAAAAAAGTGAAAGAAATGTGACTAAGAACATAAATACTACTGCAATTAAACAGTTTCAACAAACATTATGCAAAAGGCCTGCGCTAAGCAAAGTGTCCAAGACCTCTGTCTTTTCCCAGTGAGAGGAAGGGAACTGATACAAAACTACTAAAATCTAAACACCTGAGCATAACTTCAGGAGTTCTTTCCATAAACTCTTGGCCTGAACCTTCAATTTCACGTTCCTCTAACACACTGCACACAACACACTAAACTTATGAAGGTATTTCATATAAAGGGTCTAAATGGTTCTTGGCTTGGTAGAAATGCACCTTACATGAGACGGTTTGTTAACGTCGTTCATCTTATTTTCAAAAATTAGTTAACCAGAAGTGGTTCTTGTATGGCACTGAGCCCTTTCTGGTTTCATGTGACACTTTGAAGTCAATGTATAACCACAGTTTTCCACAGGCATCTTTTACCACAGCTTAGTCTGCGTTTGAGACACCAACGTGTGAAAAAAAAAAATACATAAGCACTGATGGCTGTGAGTGCTAAACATAGTTTGTAATGCTTTTCAGTCTCTGAGATGAAGCTGAGGTCTCTGAACACGACTCCTCTGTTAACATTTAATTTATGTATCAGGGGAATGGGGCTTAGTACCATTCTCGTATGGTACTGACTGAATTCATTCAGCTCTATCAGGCCTCGAAAAAAATTCAGCTGTCAGTCAATACCAAATTCCACTAGCATCCAGTGAGCCAACAGCATAATCTTCTGACTGGCTGTCCAAATAACACCTAATTTGTAATTAAAATGTTGCGGTATTAAAGTGTCCATACAGTGGAAATCTTAAACCTTTTTATGTGATTATTATTTTCATTATATTTTTTATTTTTGAGACCATGCTTGTGGGAACCACGCACTCCACAGTTCGTACAGTCCATATAAGTCAAAGTCAAATTGAACTCTCAACCATATTCAAGTAGACAGAGAGATGAAAGGGCGTTAAGAGACATAAGACATTAAGAGACATAAGACATTAAGAGACATAAGACGTTAAGAGACATAAGACGTTAAGAGACATAAAATGTTAAGAGACATAAGACGTTGTGCGACATACAGAACTGCGCAAATAAAGAAGTATAAATAGAGTAAAGTTTGACCAAACCTGTCCTGAGTGTGTGGACAGTTCTGTACTTTATATATAAATATGAGTAAACTGTGCATTGATTGAAAGAATGTGCAATTTAGCACAGAATAGTGCAAACAGTATAAACAGTATAGACGGTGTTCAAATATACGTCAGCTATGGTCCAAAAACAGCCTGTTTTGAAATCAGTTCACAAGAACCGACACTTTTGCATATAATCTACATATTTGGCCTGCAGCAGCCTGGCCTGCCCATTGTCTTTGAAGGTATATCGAGTGTTTCAGGATGATCTGCAATGCAGGGGAACCTGCATTGTACATATCTCAGGATTATGGGCAAAAATATCTCTAAATGTTATTGTCTGTTTGAGCTTTGTAAGTGTCGAAGATCATGTATGATATTAAAATCTGAAGTTAAGAATATGAAAACACAGGGCAGAGAGAGAGAGAGAGAGAGAGAGAGAGAGAGAGAGAGAGAGAGAGAGAGAGAGAGAGAGAGAGAGAGCGAGAGAG